>JAVTVY010053028.1:0-26910 GCA_036873755.1 Hanleya hanleyi | reverse complement strand
GGCCCAGTTTAGGTGGAGAAAAAGACAAACTCTTTTAAGTCCGAGAGGAAACCACATGGAACGTCTCTTATAAGTCAAAACTATTTTGGTAACTTGTTTAGACTTGGTATACATGATACTAAACTGAATGACATGATGATGACGGAACACCTCCATGGTTTGAGGAAATGTTTCAGCTTAAACATGTTTAGATTTTGAACATGCATGTTTCGAACTTTTACACGTTAAGTTATAAACAGATGTTCAAATTCTAAATACCAAGAAGTAAACTAAACACGTTTAAGCTGAATAATATGCTCGAACTGCACCTAATTTTCACGAATTCCACGTAAAAGCGTTCGTCACCAAGAAAAACGCACTTTTTCGCAAAAAAATCGCTCCACTTTTTTTTGTAGGCCATATATTGGCATGCTGAATTTTCTCTTCGCATGGTCATGAAAGTTCATCCACTTATCCATCTAGATATTGGAAAAAGATATATGGAAAAATATATATTTGCAATCTATTTTACGTGAATGTATTTAATGGGCGTGAATCGGGTTTAGAGCAGTTAATTAAGAACTTCAAATGCAACGTCAAATTGATCTACCATTGTCAAACCGTAGTGATAATGTATGATATATGGAGACAAATTCGCCTGAGTCAACTACAGTACATGCATCATCCAAAGGTATAAATTATTTAGCATTTATTCAAATAACACACAACTATTTAATATTTGGATGGATATCGGCCACGGCTTTATTCCATATTATAACAACTCTAGTGACGAGATCCCTACGGACATGCTGAAACGTCAACCTTTCGGTGTCCGGACGAATCAACTATCTTATAAACCACAACCGCTCCCTGTGAAAGTTACCAGGCAAGACCCACGTGATCCCCATGGAATTCATAGGCAATTATATTAAAGCCATATATGCTCCCTGTGTAATACCGCACCAGGCAAGCCCCACATTTGATCCCTATGGAAACATAGGCAATTTTATTAAAACCATATATGCTCCCTGTGAAATACGGCACCAGGCAATCCCCACATCGGATCCCTATGGAAACATAGGCGAATTTATTAAAACCATATGCTCCCTGTGTAATACCACACCAGGCAAGCCCCATATCAGATCCCTATGGAAACATAGGCGACCCATAATCCTGATAATGCTCCCTGTGAAATACCACACCAGGCAAGCCCACATCCCTATGTATCACCCATATAGGCAATGTTTCCCGCTATCTGCCCCCTGTGGAGCAGCTTCACTTAGTTTGCCCGCAAGGATCCTGCTACTGAACCTAAAATATATGCCGTGACAAAATTGTAAGATACCTGAAACATTTCTGAATAAATGTGCAAACATACCTTCAAAATACAAGCAATTACTTAAGATGTAACCAGTCCTAAACATTGTCATTCCTGGCAAGTTTTCTTTGTTACACCAAAACTGCGCCAAGTAGTTGAATTTGGTATCAACTGTACAGGTCATCAGCTATATTGCTCCCTGATCATCAGTTTGTCAAAATGACCAGCTGGGCCAAACTGCTTAGGAATGATCTCTGCTCACTCATTTCTTACTGGCAACTCCAGTGTGGCCACTTCCAAATATTCAAATGCTTCACATGGCTCAATCCTCATTCAGGAAAGTGACAATCTGTTAGGGCTGACTACCTGCCAAACATTCAGCTTCTCACTCGTACCCTAATATACACCCTTTTATGCTAAAATACCACACATGGCTTACATAATCCATATATCATATAAATAAATAAACATTAGAACTTCAGAGAAACCCAGTTAAACAAATAATGCCTTCACACTTTCTGATCCGATTCAGCATACATTTGATGGCATAGCTTAGCAATGATCCAGAAAGATTTAAATTGCTAAAATCTCCTCATTCAAAATGTTTGTCATGATACAAAAATATTGTCCATATGTGATCAGGAATGTGTGCTCTCGCACTAATAGATATAATACACAATCAATTTATGTTCAGTACAAATTGGTTCACACTGCAGTCATTTTTACACAAATGTCTCTTACTGAACTCAATTAGCAAGAAGTTCACTGTTGCCCGGATTATTCCCTGAGGTCTATTCATACATACAAAATTGCCAACCTCACACAGACTGTTGTTGCACTGGTTCGTATTCGAAGTCTGGTGTTTGTGGAACGATGTATGCACAAGTTATTTGTTATTTCACAGATTTGAACCTCGACAGATGAAAATTTATACACAGCCGTTTGTTGCTGCACTGTTTACAACCTGAACGATTTACAGTCACAAAAGTTCCTTGTTGCCAGGAATTGAACCCTGACTGATAATTTATATACAGAATGTCTTTGTTGCACCGATTGGGACCATGACCGACTCACTCACAGAAATTTATTTTTCTTCGGATTTCAACTCAGAACTTCAGTGCTATACCTTACAGTTTGTCCTCACAAATTGCGTAGTTGCGAACAGCCATATTAAGCATATTAACGATCCACATGACCGAATCCTCATAGCAGATGGCAGTAAGAAATCCAGATATCAGATAGCAGTACCAGTCATCTTAGAACCATCAGCAGTACTTCTGAAATATAAAACGAACAAACCAGACAGCAAGCAATATCTGTTTAGATGTAACCTCCCTAATTCATACTTTAATAAAGAAATATATATCCCAGCCCCTCGAGGCACCTTGACGTACTCCTTGAATTGGGCCCGAACTGTGATCATTTGAACTTAACATAAAATGATAGCATACTTCAGTCTAGTGAACATCTTAGATGAAAGCCGTCAAGATAACAGTTCTTGAGCCCATTCTGTGGAATGAAAGCTATCTAACATTACTCAGTCAGTACTCTAAATCAAGCACAAAACCTATCAAGAGGGTCCGGGAAATTTTCTGATAATAATTTCCTTCCAGAAAGCCATCTGCTCTGATGGTCAGCATATCCGAAAGGGAATACCCGGATGTTGGAGGATTGTAACTAAAGGGACATAACCCGACGATGCAACACCTCCCCTCGGTCCAGGCAATAGAATAAATTGGTTTATCATGTAATTGTATTTATGATAAACTTTATTATTCAAATATGCCCGAACACTATGAACAAATAACACACAACTATTTAATATTTGGATGGATATCGGCCACGGCTTTATTCCATATTATAACAACTCTAGTGACGAGATCCCTACGGACATGCTGAAACGCCAACCTTTCGGTGTCCGGACGAATCAACTATCTTATAAACCACAACCGCTCCCTGTGAAAGTTACCAGGCAAGACCCACGTGATCCCCATGGAATTCATAGGCAATTATATTAAAGCCATATATGCTCCCTGTGTAATACCGCACCAGGCAAGCCCCACATTTGATCCCTATGGAAACATAGGCAATTTTATTAAAACCATATATGCTCCCTGTGAAATACGGCACCAGGCAATCCCCACATCGGATCCCTATGGAAACATAGGCGAATTTATTAAAACCATATGCTCCCTGTGTAATACCACACCAGGCAAGCCCCATATCAGATCCCTATGGAAACATAGGCGACCCATAATCCTGATAATGCTCCCTGTGAAATACCACACCAGGCAAGCCCACATCCCTATGTATCACCCATATAGGCAATGTTTCCCGCTATCTGCCCCCTGTGGAGCAGCTTCACTTAGTTTGCCCGCAAGGATCCCGCCACTGAGTGTGTCAATACACACTGCACCCACAAAAATCCCAAGGGCAGTTCTGCAAACAACTCTTGACTCTGATCATCGAGAATAGATGATGCTCATTATGGTCTTGTGAGTGGAGTTGTAAATGCTGAAAATTCTACCCATTCAAGATTATACTAGTTATCCAGGCTTCGCGCACTTTGAATATAATATCCTCAACCATCGATTCATATAAATAATGATTTGTCAAACCGGCACCCCTTGGTTGAAATTAAGATAATTTCATACCATATTCCTAACTTGGCATCTGGACATCCATAACTTTACATGATTTTCCCTGATAATACACACATTATACGCCTTCATGACTTTGTGATGTCAGACCGCTCATTCAGGCTTGACCACACTGTGGGCAAATCTTCACAGGCACACAATCATTGTAAATCCGATGAATTTATCGATGTTCTAAAAAAAACGTACGGTGCAGTATATGCATCTGTTTCATGCATTGTAACTTCTGTCACCATTTACCTCCCCAAAACCACTGGTTTTACACCCATATTTGAATGACACACCCAATGATAGACACCCTGCATAGCTGCCAATTATATTAGGCTTCAAGTATCCTTTCCAATTATCCATTCTCATATGCCTGTATTCTCATACAATATGGGCGCCACCACGTTAGCTTTACAAACACTGACCTTGAAGGACAAACCTACCCAACAGAGTGCTACAATTTTCTCACATGGGCATGATCCGATTTTGTTTGACACTCCATGAATTACCTCCCTTGAACCGAAACAACCAAAAGCTATTAATTAGCTTCTCTCACATACAGCAAACGGTATTCTATCTCCCTATCACACACATCAGTTTCATGTCATGGGAGATCTGCTGTTTTCCCATCCACCCTAGCTATGGATCATCATAATGATAGACTGATGAATATGATCATTAATACAACTTGTATGCCAGTCACCGACCAGCCAATCATTATGATGCAAATAAACCAGCCCAAAACTTCGTTTCATCTAACTCCTAAACAAATTCATTTCAGACTACATGCCTATATCATGTATATCTTCGAGCACATGATGATGCAGCCACGCCTTGGAGAGTGATCACGCTCTGCCATCTACTATATCCTTCCTTGATTCCGGGAGAGTCACAGTTCCCTCTCCTTAAATATCCCCAAAATATGCTTTTCCTTTTAAGAATAACCGTTATCCCTCCTAAATCTTATCTTGCAAATCTCTCAAAAATATTCACACAAGAGCTCCCATCCGCTCTCTTTCCATTTTCATATTTCAAGGCCTGTGATATTGCAACTCACCTGCACAATTGCACCATCATTGGCATCAACAGAAAAACTGTAGGCCAACCGTAACCCAAGCAGCTAAATTCCTGGCCCCTCTCATTCCGCGACCGAGAGCTGGACCTCCCAACACTTGATCTTGTGGAAGGCATTCACAGCGGCAGCTTTCGCCGACTTCAACTTCAAGATCGATCCTGCTGCATGGTGACGGGTGTAGCATGTTGTTGCTGTTGTTGTTGTTGTCGTCGCCGCCTGTCCGCGGCGCTGGATCGCATATCAATCTGCACCAGAGCAGGATTGCCCATATCCGAGACCACTACACGGCACAGATCTGCCAAAATACTAAGAATAAAATTAAGAGAGGAATGGTACGAGTGGTGGTGGACAGAGAAGAGTGGGGTATTGCGGGGGGGGGGGGGTATGTCGGGTGAAATTCACAACCAATCTAACTGGCAAATTTAAAGAATTTTCTCAACCATCTGACCGTAATATGCCAGTATATCTCAGCTATACAATGTTGAAAATCATATCTATAGACAAATCACTTCCAAATAAACAGATTATCGCAAAATTTTCTGATAATAATTTCCTTCCAGAAAGCCATCTGCTCTGATGGTCAGCATATCCGAAAGGGAATACCCGGATGTTGGAGGATTGTAACTAAAGGGACATAACCCGACGATGCAACACCTCCCCTCGGTTCAGGCAATAGAATAAATTGGTTTATCATGTAATTGTATTTATGATAAACTTTATTAAATCTGATACTTGTTCAGAAAAGTATTTACTAGTATTACCTCCAAGGCTTTATACTCCAGTTGCAAAATTTAGACTGTGTAATCACAGGTTACCTATCGAGGTTGGTAGATGGGAAAACATACAGAAAACTGAAAGATTATGTAAATTATGTAACTTGAACCAAATCGACGATGAATATAATTATGTGTTTCATTGTTCACATTTCGATATATCTATATATTATATTATATTCCTAAATATTACTTAACTGGTAACTCAGACAAAAAATATCGAGAATTATTCAACACAGACAACTTCAAATTACTTAAAAGACTGAGTGTTTTTAACTGCGGTCCTGAAAGAATTCCCCGCTAAATAGTTTGTGTATATATATTATATCCTAATTTCCCGTTAATTCAGACACAAAAAATGGGAATTATTTAACTCTGGTAACTTCAAATTCCCCAACAAATAAGTTACTTATATATGTATATATGTGATTTTGTTATTAGGCTGTGCATGTTTATGTAAATCTTGAAGAATCGGTGTCCTATCGGCGTTCCCTAGCTTTTTATGCCGGTTATTATATATTTTTCATATGGGTTGGGACCGTTGATGGGATATTTATCACGATTATTTATAACCGTTACTCGTGATGTATATTTTATATATTATTCAAATAATTGTCATACAACTTCATAAAAGTATATATTGAAAAACAAATTATTGCACTGTAATGCGATGCATCGCACCAAGTTGTACATATATTCCAGATCTACGTATTTGGACCATGTATATTTGTTATTGTTTGATAAAATTAGGCCACCTCTGTTTTCTAAACTGTACATATTGTATCCTCTTATGTCACAACGTGACCAGGGTGACGCTCGTAAATGAATTGCAAAACAATACGAAAGCATGGCAATACTGACATAAATTCCTTTCACAGTTTTGTTCTTTTGTCTTTCATGTGTCTACCCCAACAATAGACCATTGACTTACTCACGCTTGGGCCTAGTATGTATATTGCACAAGGACGAAGTTTGCCGGTGTATGGGACATGCATGTTGTTTCTGACTGTTAAATCGTAAAACTTTTCAAGAGACGATCAAAGATGGAATTGTTAAGCGAGCTATGTTGAGGAGAATTTATTTGCAACAGAAATGTCGAGATAGTTCAGGTTAGTGATATATTTTTATGAAATTATCTTTGAAATGTAATAGAGAATTACCAACTTGGGATCGAAAAACAGAGAGAAATTTGTCATTCTTTTCACAAAGCGCCCCGCCCAATAATGGGAACTTTTCAGGCAATTGACTGCCACTGTGCATCGGTGTGCTTGGGTTACCGCGTGATTGGGAAAACTGCTCAAATTTAAAATAGTAAAAACAGAGTATTATTGGTATGTACGAAGTTGTCGCTGAATTGGGGGTTTTCAATATATTTTTCTTCAAAAGAGAAATATTGTGGACCGATACCCAGACATTGGCAAACCTTTCCAAATAAAGTCTGGGATTGGGAAACAAATATTTAACTCAACTCCAGCTGTTATTCGT
Organism: Hanleya hanleyi; assembly: GCA_036873755.1. NCBI lineage: Eukaryota > Metazoa > Mollusca > Polyplacophora > Lepidopleurida > Hanleyidae > Hanleya > Hanleya hanleyi. The sequence goes on along the minus strand of JAVTVY010053028.1, from coordinate 19,635 downwards.
TCCGTCACTAACGTGACCTGTGTATAGCTGTTACGCATTGCAAGCGTATTATCGTAGGCGTACAATATTTGAGTTGATCAAATAAATAATTGAGAAAATGATAATAAATGAATATTTCAGAAAGTCTTACTTCCCCTATACTACAAGAATTTTCTATGTATCGGAATATGTTGGTTGATTTTCTTTTAACCCTCTTTCATCCGTTTATGGGTATAAAATATATGCAGAAAATCGTCAATGTCCAAAACGTCATAAATTTGACAAGTAATATACTTCTTCTAAATAAGGTATGTGTACACATTGTCAGAATGATACAGTGAGAACTGGTGGACTAATTAATTTCCTTGATACCTTGATACCCCAGAATTGAGGTCGAAGTGGACTTCACTAAACTGACAGTTATCTACAGTGCCATGGTGGGTGTATAAAAAAATAAAATCCAGGTGTACATGTACACAACTCTAGGTCCTGGGGTGATGAAAGAACCCATATGAACTCTAACTAATCTGATAATGGTAGGTAGGTTTTTTTATTTACTTAAGCAAATACATGCTTCTCGTAACAACTTCAGTGGGTAAGGTAACAATGCATAGGACATTCTAACAAATATTTACATGCTGGTGCTGACTTTCGATTCAGCAGCTTCATAGATCATAACGAACATCATAAAATAATATTCAAACTAGATATAGTTATACATAGTTATAAATAGTGATCAGAATGAAAGTGCGAGAATGGTTTATCTGTTTTGTTGGCGATTAGAAAATGCATCGTGTATATAATAGGCTACTTTTCTGATGATCTTTGCAGAAGAACTAGATAGTAGTTTCACTAATTTATAGACACTAGGTTTTGACCAGTAATATCGGGGAATATACTGTCTTCGCAATTCAATGTAACGTGGACACATTAAAACGAAATGGTATACTCATCCTCAATAACATTTTGACCACAATATTCACACACTCTATCTATCCTGTCTAACCTATTACTGCCATGTCGGCCAGTTTCCACCCTTAATACATGCGATGAAGTACGTAATCTAGATAAAGCAGCCCTGGTCCAGCAGCCCTATGCTTACAATTATAAACATCGTCTATAGGTTTCAAAGGAAATTGCGGCTTTAAGGTGTTTGTACAGAAACAGTTTTGATGATTCTAAACCGGTAATCCACTTCTGCAAATAACAATCTTTTACTCTTTGACGAAATATCTTCAAAAACACTTTCGAATTTACACTCTCCGGAAAAAGCCACACCTCGCCAAAGCCATATTCCGTTAACATGCATGGTCTTCAACAATGAACTCCAATTTGGGATTCCCTTATTTGTCAAACCTAAAAGAATACTGCAGACATTTCTGATTAGAATATGTTTGCCCTCTAGTATCCTTAACCAATATTTCATAATACTGACCAAACGAAACTCTGTGAGAGGTCTTCTGCCTAACTCCCCATACACCGCCATATTCGCAGTAGATTTATTCACATTTAATATTTGTTTACAAAATTTGGTGTGCACACGTTCTATTAATTGCCCTGTATGAAACCCCAACAACTTCCGCTGCAAACCTTAATATAGATCCCACAAAAGTATCAAATAATTGATATGATATACGTGGTTTTAGCGAAGATCTACGGATATTTGACATCAAAATGTTTAGGGCTTTTAAACCTTTGTCAGCAAGCTTTTCTTGTACTCTTGAAAATTTACAATTGCTTGTAAAATCTAAACCTAAATAGGTAAAAGATTCCACATTTTGCGAAGTATTATTATTGTAATACCATTTTTCGGACTGTTGAACTGTACCCCCTCTTTTAAATACCATTGTTTCTGTTTTCTCGATATTGACAGTTAATCCCCACTTATTACAATAACTATACAGTGCATTTAAATTTTGTTGCAACCCCTCTACAGTTTCAGAAAATATAACAATATCATCTGCAAATAGAATTAAATACATAGTTATATCATTCAATGACAAATTTGCGTCTGAATTACACATCATATACATTTCTAAATCTTCCATAAACAGAGAAAACAAAATGGGAGATAAGACCTCTCCTTGTCTTAAACCCTGCTTATATTCAAAAGCGTCGGTTTTAACACCCATATGCGATATACAGGACTTGACATTTAAATAAATCGATTTCAACATGTTTAGCATTTTTCCAGTAATTCCATACTTCATCAGCTTATACCATAATGCATTTCTGTCTATACAATCGAATGCTTTTTGCATATCGACGAATGAGCAATAAATACGCTTTCCAGTTGCTAAGTAAGATGACAATATACTATGTAGTACAAAAATTGCGTCGGTGGTGCCGACTCCTTGCCTGAAGCCAAACTGAGCATCAGATATTTTTCCCCAATTACTTGACCATTTAATTAATCTAGCATTTAATACACTTGTTAATAATTTTGAAAAATAACTTGTTAACGTGATGCCCCTATAATTGCTAGGGTCGCCATATTCACCTTTTTTATACAAAGGCAATATAATTCCCTCTGTCCACATTTCCGGAAAACAATTAGTGTCAAAAATTGCATTGAATCATTTGGTAATTATTGGTGCAAGTGTATCCACATTAAATTTGAAAAATTCATTCAAAATAAAATCAGCCCCATGGGCCTTGTCAGTTTTTGATGTTTTGATGGCCTCAATTACTTCACTAATTAATATTTCCCTATCCAATTCTTCATAAATTGTCGCGGTATATCATCTAATGATAGTGCTTCACTACCTGAATTTGCACTCAAATTAATTTGCATCGTTTTAAAATATTCCAAAAATTCCTCAGGTTTTATACTTTGACTAGCTCGATTTCTTGATTTATTATTAAAATATTTCCAAAATTCTTGTGGTTTCTTATTTTTTAACTTTTCCAATTCTTTACTCTTGTTTTTCACATATAAGCTTTTAGCTCTTTTACATGCTCGCTTATACACATGTTTACACTGATACAATATCAAACGGTCAGCATCACAATGTGACTTATTATACACACAGTGCCTGTAAATATATTTTTTTTCTATCATAACACTGTGTTGAACCATTCATTTTTTTCTGCCATGATCTACAAAACGAACATGCGATTGAAAAATTCTACTTGTTTTTGCAAAAAAGGGTGTTGCTATTTCATACAGTTTCAGTAAAGTCAGACTAAGTCTTTAAACTGATCGACAAACTCAGTGTTCCATCTCATAAACTCTCAATTAATAGTGTTTCGCTCTGTACTAGAACTGATCCGTTCTTATGCTAATAAAGTTACAGATACTGGAGCATGCGAATGATAACATTTATAACCCTCTAAATCAATTTTACTCTGCTTTGAACTCCACGTTTCCGTGAAAATAATAACATCATAAACCTTAATGTACTCACACTTTCTTTTTTCTTTTTTGCATCTGTCAGCCCCTCAATATTCCAGCTTAGAATTTTCAGTCCATTCTCACACACATATTCCTATCCATGTTGGTCGTGTTGATCGCGACGATCACCCTGCTCACGCTGTTTTCACGCCGATCACAGTACTGGACCCGATACTGTTCTTGACTATCGCGATTATTTCTTTGGATAAATAACATACCCACATCAAAATATTTAGCCTCAGTTGATATAAAGACGCTTTTTCCTGTTTCTTTTGTCTAAAAATGCTGTAAAGAAGGAAATAGAGTAGTTAACTACAGGTGAAATGACTACTTATAAATATGTAATTCGTTGTTTAGTACCCATAGCTTGCATGTATTCGTTCTTTTTAACAACTGTCACTTTTTAGAATTTAGTTTCTCTTCATTACGGCTCCTGTCTTTGTTTCCTGTTAATATTTCATTGTTTAATATGTTCTTGTATAAACGTTTCTGTTTTTTGTTGGGAGTTATCTCCCCTTGACCAATGTACATCATACAAAGGTTGCAATAAATCGTATCGTATCGTATCGTATCACTGTAGTGAACACGATACTGATCTTGATTATTCCGACGATCAGTGTATTGGCCACGGTACACGTCGTGATCCTCTGGTATGTGGTAAATCTTCCTCCCGTCAACATATAGGTTACTCCCTCTCCATGAAGCTCGCCTGTTTTCCTTTTTTGCACTAATGAATTGTGGCATTTTCATTTTTCTTTCCATATAAACGCCACGCGGTAACTGTTCTCCAACACCAAGGTTATTTCGTTTCAACTCACCTCTCAGTAAAATTCCCTTAGGACGAACATTTTCCCCATCCTCATAAAAGGTGAACTTTGCGCAGATAGGTCGTGGTCGCTTACTCTTTTTGCCCCCGAGCCGATGAACTCTGTCGAATCTCACATTATCTTTCGCCCCGGGTAGTTCTAATTATTCTTCCATAAATGACTGGGCAATATCTACACAGTTTTCCTTAGGTGATTCGGGAAGCCCATAAAATAAAAGATTTTGCCGCATGGATCGGACGGCTTGATCGTCTAGGTCCTCTTTCATTCTCTCGGCGTCAGCTTGTAGCTTGTCAACTATTTCACCCCAATTGCGTACATCCTGTGCCGTGTTATGTATACGATATCGTCAAATTTCCCCGACATAAACTGAACGGATTCCTCCAACTGTTTTTGTTTTACCTGTAGGGTTTGTACCGTTAATTCCAAACTGTTTACTTTGATGGATATTTGCTGAACGGTATTTTCAATCGAATCCAACTTTGTGGATTGTTGCAGCAATAGTTCTAATTTCCGATTCATGTCCGTCAGATATGTAGCTAAATAATATATAGCCCTCAAGAGTATGAGGGCTATAGGTCGGCCCCAGTCACCTCCAGCGAGGGTTTTAGATAATTTTATTACGAATCACCCACCTCTGAAACTGCCGTACATCTAATCTCTATCCCCTCCTGCCCACTATTTTAAAATATTGAGCACTATTGTGAAATAGTGACGCATATATCGCCGTCTGAATTTTCCAGTCGTGAACTTCGACTCTTTGCGCCGCCATGTTGGTGACGTCACTGTATATGGTTAACATGGCGCATTTAAAGTGGAATTCGACTGGAAAATTCAGACGGCGATATATGCGTCACTATTTCACAATAGTGCTCAAGATTTTAAAATAGTGGGCAGGAGGGGATAGAGATTAGATGTACGTCAGTTTCAGAGGTGGGTGATTCGTAATAAAATTATCTAAAACCCTCGCTGGAGGTGACTGGGGCCGACCTATAGCCCTCATACTCTTGAGGGCTATATATTATTTAGCTATCAGATATGAAGCTTGGGAATACGAGGGCGGAGTAAATAATGGGGGTTGCATTGGCTGCTGTGCAAAATGCTGTCCATGATTAACCGAGAAGATTTGTGTAGTCATTTCCCTCTCTCCATTACTAGTCATATTTACAAACTGACCACTGTTTGGTGACCGAGGGAATAACGTACCTCTAACTTCACTCAAAGTTGTTGAAACTGTGGGCGGACCCGCTGTGTTCCATCTGCTTACCGACTGAACTGGTTTCACCTTGCTCGCTCTTGAGGGACTCCCTGCTGTGTACGGCCTGACGCTGATGATCACAATCGCAGGGGTTGGTACTAATCCTGCGGTCGACGGTGCTTTCAATAAATCTGAAACTGTGTTCATAGATCCATCCATCCATATACATGTATGTTCACCCTTATATTTCATGCACACAGATCTGTTTCTATGAACCTACAATGTGTCAACCAACCGTTATAATGAAATGGTAAACATTTATATGGCCATCAATAACTTTTAACTCAAACTAGACTTACCTTAATTTTGTCCACAAATGAACAGCAGTGCCATATAGCAAATTTAAATTAATACAGATTTGATCTGATAGTTTCTCTCCGGATTTTGTTGACAAGTGAGCTATCTCTGTATGACTACCATCATTCAATTGAACCAATCACGCAAATCCCTGATTGACGTGTCTTTTCATTTATTCTTTTCAAATTAATTGATAATGTTGTGTACGGTACATGTAATTTCATATTAGCCAAATTCATGTTTGCAAACTCACAGGATGCAACAAGTACATCTACAAAATCGAACAAGCTTATTATGACAATTATTCAATTGATTTAATGACCCAACTTCTGATTCTTAAACGGTCCTTGATCAACTTTGTCATTATATTATCTTGTACAACTAGAAAAGATATTTTTGCTCTGAGAAATGCTGTTAAGCCAAATGAAATTAATATGGGTCTATCATGTAAACTGTTTAATTGTATAATACAGCCCATTTTACTGTATGGTTCAGAGAGTGTGGGCAGGTTACATAGATAAAGATAAAGAAATTACAGATATTTTGCTTAAGGTTAATGAAGTGGAAGCTGTCCACTTGAAATAATGTAAACAGATACTTGGAGTACACTCCAGATCTGTCAACATGGCGGTACTTGGTGAACTAGGAAGAACTCCTCTGAAGGTTGCTGCGATTGTTAATAGTACCTTATCAGCTTCTTTCTACATCTTGTATCATCCAGTCCCAGTTCCTTGATCCATAATTACAAGCGTTTAGTCCGTCATTCATAATCCAGCCGTCGTCCATTAGAGAATATCCGAGTCCATAATCCAAAGACCTATTCCATTTTCCACATAACAGCATTAGCACCAAATTCAAAAAGACAATCATAGTATACATAAACATAGGCTTGTTTCCTGCAAGAGAGAAGCGGTCAACAGTTTTCAATGATGCCGTCAAGACATCATGATGTTCCAAAAATATCAAATCCGTATCGCTGATCAGTATTCTTAATCCATAATATTCGTTATAGAGTCGTCATCTAAAAAAGATGTATCTCAGTCACGCTTTGATTGTGACTGTTCATATGAGTACCATGAGGATCTTGAAGTACATGGGTTCATACGGCCCCTAGCCCCGGGTTAAGCGGAGTTAGACACAAGTTACGAAACGTAGCGCCATAGATCTTGCACGCTACGTTCGTATTTTGCTATCAGCATGCGATATGTATCGCCAAATTTGAGAAACTTTGAGTGGAGGCGCTTGGTGGAATAGCCCTGTTTTATAAGTTTCTGCAACAATGTTTTGTGACGTTGATTAAAATGATCACATTTAACACAGGATCTAGCAAATGCTACTAAGCGAGATATGTATACGCCATATGCAGGTCCCACTGGAATATTACTATCCAGAAAGGGATAGTTTACGATGTCGAAATTGTAATCATCTCTTTTGTCATAAAGTCGACGAGAGAGAATGCCCGCTTCATTTTTATAGAGATAGAGATCTAAATAAGATGTGCCTGTAGGGCTATCTGTAGTTTCCTTCAAATCCAGTGAAGGTTTGCTCACCTCGAACAAACTGAAGCTGCTAGAAGCCCAAACTGTAGTAACTGGGTTACCTTTATCAGAAAAACTCTCTCTGTGACTGGTTGTGCATATCTGTTGGAGAATCAAGGTGTAATTCCCCAAAATCAACCCTAAACTTTATTTGGAAAACATTAATCAATATATTTGTTACACTCTGGAAAAGTGAGAGCTCTGAATGTAGTAAACTGGAGACTTACAGTACTTTCAAAGAAACACTCGGAGATGAGGATGCAATTTTTTTCTATACCAAATAGACACCACCGTGTAGCCCTGACACGGTTCAGAATTAGTGCCCACAAATTGGAAACTGAAAAGGGGCGCTATCACAATATACCTCGTGAACAACGGCTCTTTCTCACCTGTAAGGTTGTTGAAGATGAGAAGCACTTTCTCCTGCAATGCAGGAGATTACAACCCCAGAGAGATAAAATCTTTAACTGTATCGGACCATATTTATTAAATTTATTAAATTAAAATCCAAGCAGTAGTAAACAGTGTAGCGAGATATGTATACGAATGCTTTGAGTATTTGACTCGTAGTCTATACATGTATATGTCTATCTTCTACATGTCTCCCCTGTGGCCAAATGATAGGTCATCTAGCCTCGACAGCTAATAGATATATCCTGAAAATCTTTATATATTTATATGAAATATTTATTTGTTTTAACATGCTTTGCTATTAGCCTTCAGGCATAAGGAGCAAATATATGTAAAGTCTTATCTTATCTATGTACTACTATAACGTTTACCAGCCTGCTTTGTAAAAATATATGTCAGTTGTCACTGAGAAGAGCCGCTTCTTAAAACTGAGCACTGATTATGCATTTACTACCTTTTCCGGAAGATTGTTCCAATGGTTCACTGTCCTATTACCGAAGAAATGCTGGCGACGTTCAGTCGATGGTGGAACTTTTTTTAGCTTGTATGGTTGCCCCCTAGTCCTGCCATGAGAAACGTACTGCGAATATCTGTCAGCCTTAACTTAGTCGATTCCCTTCACAATCTTCAACAGCTGAATCAGATCATCTCGTAATCTCCTGTGTAAGAGAGATGCATGGCAGTTTCAGCTGAGTCAATCGCTCATAATAAGTCAGATGGCCGAGTTTCTCCACTAAACCTATTCCTCAAAGATTTGGGAAATTGTACCTTAAGGATGTCTGCTGGTGGTTTTTGGCTTTGTTTATGTATACTTTTGTCTTTTTGAATTTGGTGCTATTACTGTTATATGGAAATGGAATAGGTCTTTGGATTATGGACGCGGATATTCTCTAATGGACGACGGCTGGATTATGAATGACGGACTAGACGCTTGTAATTTGGCAGCCATTTTGCCTGTTTTTTTTTCTATTTGGTTATCTCTCTTACCTTGGTTAAGAGATGGGGATTTCCTTTAAATGCCTTCTAGCCGAGAATTTTGCACATCAACATCAACATCAACATCAACATCAACATCAACATCAACATCCATCCAATTTGATCAATTTTGGTAGATATTTTGATTACCTGCAAATACTTAGAATATAAGAAAACATTACATACATGTACTATTGATATGAATTTTTCATGAATATGCTTCATTAAACTAGGGCTATTCCCTGTTTTCTGGGTTATCAAATTGAGCATGGGTCAGTCCACTCAACGTTGACTACAGCTAAAAAATGCACACTAACCTATATATATATAGGTTGATTATTACACAATTGTTAATGGAAGAAATCGTTTATGAGTTTGTAATATATACATAATCTGAATTCTGACTCATATTAAAGTTTGGATATTGAAATATATCCTAATTTGGAAATTTTGACCAATTTTCGTGCTAAACGGCGATGTAGAATTTCAGCATCTAAACTACAAAAACAAGACAGAATCTACAGACTTTTCCTCGCTGAAAGTATTCCCTGTGATATTGCAAATTTCGTGTTGTTGTTGCAGTATACCGGTACTTCTCACGACTTCTCATCACCTATCACTGTTTTATATCTGTATACAAACAGAATAACTAGCAAACTACACCAGCTTGAATATATGGGAGTATTAAAAAAGTATTTTCATTAGTGGAATTTTTTACCCCAATTAGGTCCCCTTTTCTGACCTGGTGCAATAAGAATTCATCTTCGTTTGTCCGAGACTGATCCGATGTAGTTTCTTCTTCAGCTGTGCCAGTACAGATGTTCTAGGTAGAATAAACATGCATTGTCTTTGAACGGTATCATGCTCATTCACAATCATGGTACCGGTAAGAGAAATCAGCCAGGTTATACTATCTATTGTCTACATTGATTTTCATTGTCCCTATACTGAGGTAATACTTTACATATAAATGAGTACACCTAGGCTTAACTTTTGGCCCACTTCCCTCAAATTTAGTTCAATTAATTATAGATATTCCATTTTGTAAATAGTTGTCTTCCTAATGTACACATATACGTATACATGCTCCATCACATTGGCGTACACTTAGCCATCCATTAAATGGCTTGCGAATCGTGTGTTTCCATTATCGCGGAGCGATATCCGGTACTTTACCGGATTCTGTTCGGCCTTCATCCGGCGGAGAACAGACAGAACCGACTCATCCAAGAGGTGTAGTGGATCTGTAATTTTGAAAAAGTAGGACATCACATGACTCGAAAATGGCGAGTTACGTTGGGGTTAGGTCGGTAGACTTTAGCTGATTGGCTGACGAAGTCACGTGGTACTGATTTCTGGAAATTCCCTCTTGCAGTTGCCGAAAGTAGGTTGAAAATGGATACACACGATCCCAGGGTCAGTCTTACCGTGTATTGAGACCGAGATGGTTACAGGTTGGCTCCATCAGTTCATGAAGAATATATCAACAGTGAAGTTTTTCAAACAAACCTTCTGGCATAGTTTATTAATATATTATACAAAAATATTGCGGGTGCCTTTGTAAAATGTGGAACCGAGAGGACTATTAAATGGAAGAAGCTTTTCATACCTCTAACTTTGAAGAGCGGCAATTATTCAGGGGGAGATCAGACACTTTCCGGAAAGTGCTATTCTAACTGTAGGCCTAATCTTTAAAGGTGGTTTGTGTAATGCTGAATGCACAGGCCCGCAAAACAAGAGTTTTGGGGGGTGTGGGCGGTGGTATTAGGGTGAAGTGTCGACATATGGGGTCTCTATATATAACCCCATGCTTTATATAAATACACATCGATGTGTAATTATATAAAGCATGGGGTTATATATGGAGACCCCATATGTCGACACTTCACCCAATACCACCGCCCACACCCCCCAAAACTCTTGTTTTGCGGGCCTGTGGCTGAATGAGAATTACTCTTCCAAGAGAAAAGCTAAAATTGCCTTTTAGATACCATGACCTATGAAATTGAGTGGAGATACTTCGCCTTTATTATATCCTCCCAAGAGAAACAGATAACATTTGATGATTTGTGCTATTCTAATTAGAAACTTTCAAGCAGTTTTCAGCCAAAGAAGTGTTTACTGGTCCTTAATTTAAGAAATAATGTTTTCTTAAGCGTGCTGAATGGTTATTTTACGCACGGTTAGAGCTGAAAAGTTTATATTCTTGGGCAAGGGCGAAGCCCGCGTCCGAAAATTTTTAAACTTTGCCAAACTAAACGTGCGTAAAATAACCATTAAGCACGCCTATGATAACATTATTTCTATTCTGTTGCACTACTCAAATTGATTATCAACAAATATCATAAATTTGGTGCACTGATTTTGGCACGATGCTTCTGTCTCGGTTGGCATCGTGCCAATGTCAGTGGACGAGTGTATGTGGTCTCTCAAATGGTGAGTTATTCTGTACGCTGAGCCAGGCTCTGTGGAACATACACAGATTTGGTCAATTTGTGTAATATATTAATCAATTTCACGAAGAAAACAGCAGTTAAAGTCGAGAAGGAATTTCTATCTTGTAACTTATTTGTGTGTGTATTCGACGATATGAAGCAGACGACCCCTTTCTCGGCGTCATGTAAAATAGAATCTCTTAAACGAACACGTGCACTTGACACATGTACATGTCACACAGTCGTGCCAAAACACTAATTGCACGGTTATCAAGTTGTTAGAGACACAAGTGAAATAGAATGCAAATAATTGACCTTATACTATTGCAGCCATATAACTTATTTAGAGTCATTCAATAGTGAAACACAAGTTAGTAAGTTACAAGTAATTATTTAATATTAAATTGCAAGCCAAAAACTAGATATATTACCTGATAATATTGGAGTCCTGCAAGTGTTTCAACATTGAAACAAGTTAATTACAAGTTATTAAATTGCAAGTAATAACAAGATATCAAACTACAAGTTACTAATTAGACGGTGGCTTGTAAAATCCAAGCAATTAAGATTGTAGTTTGAATAAGAATGGTCCCAAACTCTGATGATGTATTATATCTCTTTCAATCACGAGATGACTTCTGCATTCATTCATGTCCATGTTCACTTATCCAGAAATCTAACGTAACATGAATCTTATGTAATACGAAACCAATAAATTTTTCATTGTCAATGCAAGGTGCATGTTCCTCAAGCATTTGCGTACACTTCGCCATCCATAAGATGGCTTGCGAATCATGTGTCTCCATTATCGCGGAGCGATATCCGGTGTATTACCGGATTCTTTTCGGCCTTCATCCGGCGGAGAACAGACTAGAAAACTCTGATAATTTACATGTTTACATACATACCCCGGAAACAGCTATTGCCTGGGCTTACAAAATATATAGGTATGAATAACTTTCGTATCATCCAAGAGGTATGGTAGATCTGTAATTTTGAACAAGTAGATCATCACATGACTCGAACATGGCGGGTTACGTTGGTAGACTTTAGCTGATTGGCTGAAGTGACGAAGTCACGTGGTATTGATTTCTGGAAATTCCCTCTAGCAGTTGCCGAAAGTAGTCTGAAATGGATACACACGATCCCAGGGTCAGTCTTACCGCGTGTAGATGACCGAGATGGTTACAGGTTGGTGCCTCAAGTTCTATATGTAACCCGATACAACAAATTAAAGCTTGCTCTTCCGACTGTGCCAGTTAAGTTGATGTCATGTTACTTGAGGGAGGTTACAGGCTAACTGAATTGTATAACGACCCCCATCTGCCTTTTAATTGTCATGTATGTTTTGGGCCTGCATTGCATGAAGGGATAGAAGTGGTATTTCATTGTCATGGATGTAGGGGGCCTACGTCATCAGGCTTCAGAACAATTCAATTCATAACGTTATTATATTAAATGTTTGATACACCCCAGGGTAAACTTATGTTTGTCATTTTTTTAAAATATGTTCATGTCCCAGATCCAGAAACAAGAGCTGACAACAATGAAATTCCATTTTCGTTATTCCCAAAACAATTTTTTTCAGGAGCTCTGATCGTTTTTATTTTCGTTCTGGATTTCGAATTTTGCGTATTAATCTGGCTTAAAGAGAAACCACTCTCCACAAAGCGCATGCTCCGTTTCACAGGCTCACACAACTTTATCCCATATTCACATTTCCAGTTTAATACCACACTTGCGTTCCGTGTAGTGTTCGACTTGGATAGGCGAACATCACTCTACCCCTGCACACAATATCACAAGATTACCATTTACGGCATTGCTATAGCGTAAAGGAGAAACCTCACGCACACACTTTTTAGTTTGAATCCGAAAGAGCAACAACTTAAGTTTTGCACATGAGCGAACTGCTCTTCATATGTTTTCAATACTAGTTGTCTATTTGACCAAGTTTCATTCGCACGGTGGCCAGCACAATGGGATTATGGCACAAGTGAGAATGGGTGTAGTGGTTTCCCATAGATGTTCTGCAAGGAACCAGTTTTGTAGTCATATTGTGTATAGAAGATGGAGGAGAGAAGTCAACTTCCGGGTGTCATTGATTGGCAGTTAATCATCCTTGAAAGGAATGGTCATTGTTACATATGCTTTAATTCTTTTTGAAATATTTGACTTTGTGAAATACAAAAGTTGAGCCGGTCGAGTAAGTTACAACATTTCCCCCCCCCCCTCCCCCAAAGTCGTCAGGTCAACACCAGCCAAGATGTAATTAATTATCCATAATTATACCTCTTAATCTTTTCGTCAGGTTAACACCAGCCAGCATATCAACTCAACACACCAATTCGGAAGATGGATGACAGATGCACAACGCCCTCCGCCCACCCAAGATCAACACCAGCCAGGATATCAACTCAACACACCAATTCGGAAGATGGATGACAGAGGCACAACGCCCTCCCCCCACCCAAGATCAACACCAGCCAGGATATCAACTCAACACACCAATTCGGAAGATGGATGACAGATGCACAACGCCTCCCCCGACCCAAGATCAACACCAGCCAGGATATCAACTCAACACACCAATTCGGAAGATGGATGACAGAGGCACAACGCCCCCCCCCCACCCAAGATCAACACCAGCCAGGATATCAACTCAACACACCAATTCGGAAGATGGATGACAGAGGCACAACGCCCTCCCCCCACCCAAGATCAACACCAGCCAGGATATCAACTCAACACACCAATTCGGAAGATGGATGACGGAGGCACAACGCCCTCCCCCCACCCAAGATCAACACCAGCCAGGATATCAACTCAACACACCAATTCGGAAGATGGATGACAGAGGCACAACGCCCTCCCCCACCCAAGATCAACACCAGCCAGGATATCAACTCAACACACCAATTCGGAAGATGGATGACAGATGCACAACGCCCTCCCCTCACCCAAGATCAACACCAGCCAGGATATCAACTCAACACACCAATTCGGAAGATGGATGACAGAGGCACAACGCCCTCCCCCACCCCAGATCAACACCAGCCAGGATATCAACTCAACACGTAGGCCTACCAATTCGGAAGATGGATGACAGATGCCAGTCGGTGACCCCTCTACACACAACGCCCTCCCCCCACCCAAGATGTAATTAATTATGCCTAATCATACCTCTTAATCTTTTCGTCAGGTCAACACCAGCCAGGATATCAACTCAACACACCAATTCGGAAGACGGAAGACAGATGCCAGTCGGCGGTGACCCCCCGCGCACAACGCCTTCCCCCCAGCCAAGATGTAATTAATTATGCATAATTATACCCCTTAATCTTTCCAGCCAGGATATCAACTCAACACACCAATTCGGAAGATGGATGACAGATGCACAACGCCCTCCCCCACCCAAGATCAACACCAGCCAGGATATCAACTCAACACACCAATTCGGAAGATGGATGACAGATGCACAACGCCCTCTCCCCACCCAAGATCAACACCAGCCAGGATATCAACTCAACACACCAAATTCGGAAGATGGATGACAGAGGCACAACGCCCTCTCCCCACCCAAGATCAACACCAGCCAGGATATCAACTCAACACACCAATTCGGAAGATGGATGACAGATGCACAACGCCCTCCCCACCCAAGATCAACACCAGCCAGGATATCAACTCAACACACCAATTCGGAAGATGGATGACAGATGCACAACGCCCTCCCTCCACCCAAGATCAACACCAGCCAGGATATCAACTCAACACACCAATTCGGAAGATGGATGACAGATGCACAACGCCCCCCCCACCCAAGATCAACACCAGCCAGGATATCAACTCAACACACCAATTCGGAAGATGGATGACAGATGCACAACGCCCTCTCCCCACCCAAGATTAACACCAGCCAGGATATCAACTCAACACACCAATTCGGAAGATGGATGACAGATGCACAACGCCCTCCCCCCACCCAAGATCAACACCAGCCAGGATATCAACTCAACGCACCAATTCGGAAGATGGATGACAGATGCCCGGTCGTAGGTGACTTCCCCGCACACAACGCCCTCCCACCCCAAGATCAACACCAACCAGGATATCCAACTCAACACGTGAGCCTGCAATTCGGAAGATGGATGACCAGATGCCAGTCAGGGGTGACCCTCCCATCCACAACGCCCTCCCCCCACCCAAGATGTAATTAATTATGCCTAATCATACCTCTTAATCTTTTCGTCAGGTCAACACCAGCCAGGATATCAACTCAACGCACCAATTCGGAAGACGGAAGACAGATGCCAGTCGGCGGTGACCCCCCGCGCACAACGCCTTCCCCCCAGCCAAGATGTAATTAATTATGCATAATTATACCCCTTAATCTTTCCAGCCAGGATATCAGCTCAACACACCAATTCGGAAGATGGATGACAGATGCACAACGCCCTCCCCCCACCCAAGATCAACACCAGCCAGGATATCAACTCAACACACCAATTCGGAAGATGGATGACAGATGCACAACGCCCTCCCTCCAACCAAGATCAACACCAGCCAGGATATCAACTCAACACACCAATTCGGAAGATGGATGACAGATGCACAACGCCCTCCCCCCACCCAAGATCAACACCAGCCAGGATATCAACTCAACACACCAATTCGGAAGATGGATGACAGAGGCACAACGCCCTCCTCCCACCCAAGATCAACACCAGCCAGGATATCAACTCAACACACCAATTCGGAAGATGGATGACAGAGGCACAACGCCCTCCCCCCACCCAAGATCAACACCAGCCAGGATATCAAGTCAACACACCAATTCGGAAGATGGATGACAGAGGCACAACGCCCTCCCCCCACCCAAGATCAACACCAGCCAGGATATCAACTCAACACACCAATTCGGAAGATGGATGACAGATGCACAACGCCCTCCCCCGACCCAAGATCAACACCAGCCAGGATATCAACTCAACACACCAATTCGGAAGATGGACGGAAGACAGATTACTTTAACTTTTCCACTCTTTTGCAGATAACAGCGGGACATATCTAAACCAACACACCAATTCGGAAGATGGATGACAGACGCACAACGCCCTCCCCCCACCCAAGATCAACACCAGCCAGGATATCAACTCAACACACCAATTCGGAAGATGGATGACAGATGCACAACGCCCTCTCCCCACCCAGGAATCAACGCAAGCCGGGACATCGGCTACTTTTCAAATTCGGAAGATGGATGACAGAGGCACAACGCCCTCCCCCCACCCAAGATCAACACCAGCCAGGATATCAACTCAACACACCAATTCGGAAGATGGATGACAGAGGCACAACGCCCTCCCCCCACCCAAGATCAACACCAGCCAGGATATCAACTCAACACACCAATTCGGAAGATGGATGACGGAGGCACAACGCCCTCCCCCCACCCAAGATCAACACCAGCCAGGATATCAACTCAACACACCAATTCGGAAGATGGATGACAGAGGCACAATGCCCTCCCCCCACCCAAGATCAACACCAGCCAGGATATCAACTCAACACACCAATTCGGAAGATGGATGACAGAGGCACAACGCCCTCCCCTCACCCAAGGTCAACACCAGCCAGGATATCAACTCAACACACCAATTCGGAAGATGGATGACAGATGCACAACGCCCTCCCCCCACCCAAGATCCACACCAGCCAGGATATCAACTCAACACACCAATTCGGAAGATGGATGACAGATGCACAACGCCCTCCCTCCACCCAAGATCAACACCAGCCAGGATATCAACTCAACACACCAATTCGGAAGATGGATTGACAGATGCACAACGCCCTCCCCCCATCCAAGATCAACACCAGCCAGGATATCAACTCAACACACCAATTCGGAAGATGGATGACAGATGCACAACGCCCTCCCCCCACCCAAGATCAACACCAGCCAGGATATCAACTCAATACACCAATTCGGAAGATGGATGACAGATGCACAACGCCCTCCCCCCACCCAAGATCAACACCAGCCAGGATATCAACTCAACACACCAATTCGGAAGATGGATGACCGAGGCACAACGCCCTCCGCCCACCCAAGATCAACACCAGCCAGGATATCAACTCAACACACCAATTCGGAAGATGGATGACAGAGGCACAACGCCCTCCCCCACCCAAGATGTAATTAATTATGCCTAATCATACCTCTTAATCTTTTCGTCAGGTCAACACCAGCCAGGATATCAACTCAACACACACCAATTCGGAAGACGGAAGACAGATGCCAGTCGGCGGTGACCCTCCGCGCACAACGCCTTTAGCCAAGATGTGATGGTATGCATAATTATACCCCTTAATCTTTCAGCCAGGATATCAACTCAACACACCAATTCGGAAGATGGATGACAGATGCACAACGCCCTCCCCACCCAAGATCAACACCAGCCAGGATATCAACTCAACACACACCAATTCGGAAGATGGATGACAGACCACAACGCCCTCCCCCACCCAAGATCAACACCAGCCAGGATATCAACTCAACACACCAATTCGGAAGATGGATGACAGATGCACAACGCCCTCCCCCGACCCAAGATCAACACCAGCCAGGATATCAACTCAACACACCAATTCGGAAAATGGATGACAGATGCACAACGCCCTCCCCCGACCCAAGATCAACACCAGCCAGGATATCAACTCAACACACCAATTCGGAAGATGGATGACAGAGGCACCACGCCCTCCCCCCACCCAAGATCAACACCAGCCAGGATATCAACTCAACACACCAATTCGGAAGATGGATGACAGATGCACAACGCTCTCTCCCCACCGAGATCTACACCAGCCAGGATATCAACTCAACACACCAATTCGGAAGATGGATGACAGATGCACAACGCCCTCCCTCCACCCAAGATCAACACCAGCCAGGATATCAACTCAAACACCAATTCGGAAGATGGATGACAGATGCACAACGCCCTCCCCCCACCCAAGATCAACACCAGCCAGGATATCAATTCAACACACCAATTCGGAAGATGGATGACAGATGCACAACGCCCTCCCCCAACCCAAGATCAACATTAATTATGCCTAATCATACCTCTTAATCTTTTCGTCAGGTCAACACCAGCCAGGATATCAACTCAACACACCAATTCAGAAGACGGATGACAGATGCCAGTCGGCGGTGACCCCCCGCGCACAACGCCTTCCCCCCAGCCACGATGTAATTAATTATGCATAATTATACCCCCTTGTCTTTCCAGCCCCAGGATATCAACTCCTTGTTTACCAATTCGGAAGATGGATGACAGATGCACAACGCCCTCCCCCACCAAGATCAGCACCATGCCAGGATATCGACAACACACCAATTCGGAAGATGGATGACAGATGCACAACGCCCTCCCTCCACCCAAGATCCAACACCAGCCAGCATATCAACTCAACACACCAATTCGGAAGATGGATGACAGATGCACAACGCCCTCCACCCACCCAAGATCAACACCAGCCAGGATATCAACTCAACACACCAATTCGGAAGATGGATGACAGAGGCACAACGCCCTCCCCCCACCCAAGATCAACACCAGCCAGGATATCAACTCAACACACCAATTCGGAAGATGGATGACAGAGGCACAACGCCCTCCCCCCACCCAAGATCAACACCAGCCAGGATATCAACTCAACACCCCAATTCGGAAGATGGATGACAGAGGCACAACGCCCTCCCCCCACCCAAGATCAACACCAGCCAGGATATCAACTCAACACACCAATTCGGAAGATGGATGACAGAGGCACAACGCCCTCCCCCCACCCAAGATCAACACCAGCAGGATATCAACTCAACACACCAATTCGGAAGATGGATGACAGAGGCACAACGCCCTCCCCCCACCCAAGATCAACACCAGCCAGGATATCAACTCAACACACCAATTCGGAAGATGGATGACAGATGCACAACGCCCTCCCTCCACCCAAGATCAACACCAGCCAGGATATCAACTCAACACACCAATTTGGAAGATGGATGACAGATGCACAACGCCCTCCCCCCACCCAAGATCAACACCAGCCAGGATATCAACTCAACACACCAATTCGGAAGATGGATGACAGATGCACAATGCCCTCCCCCCACCCAAGATCAACACCAGCCAGGATATCAACTCAACACACCAATTCGGAAGATGGATGACAGAGGCACAACGCCCTCCCCCCCCCCCAAGATCAACACCAGCCAGGATATCAACTCAACACACCAATTCGGAAGATGGATGACAGAGGCACAACGCCCTCCCCCCACCCAAGATCAACACCAGCCGGGATATCAACTCAACACACCAATTCGGAAGATGGATGACAGAGGCACAACGCCCTCCCCCCACCCAAGATCAACACCAGCCAGGATATCAACTCAACACACCAATTCAGAAGATGGATGACAGAGGCACAACGCCCTCCCCCACCCAAGATC
>JAVTVY010053027.1:0-27875 GCA_036873755.1 Hanleya hanleyi | reverse complement strand
CGCGTTGAGTGCTTTATTGTATCTTAAATAAAGAACAATTTCAAAGCGATTCATTCTGAATTGAAAACGATATGCTGTTTTATAAATATATATAGGCACTTATATAAAAAAAAGATTAAAAAAACGATTGAAAATGTTGTCTTGGTGTCAACTTTTTAAAATATACCAGCAGATAATAACGAGAGTATGCAAGTTCTGCATAGAAACGGATAACGAGTATTTTAATAAAGAAATAATTGCACATTTGACAAAATTAGATTGTCCTATATGCGTATTGCATTAAAAAGAAACTTGTTTCAAAAAACAACTATATTAATTATTACAGATAGCTTACATCTTCAAAATTAGTCACATAGCATCAGATGTAGCTGGAGAGTTCATTCATTAGAAATTATGTATATTTATGCACGAGGAAGAGATTTAAAATTAAATTAAATGACAGCATGTTTCGAACAAAATATTCCGATAATTGATGCTCCCCGGGCATGCGCACTTGAGAAAAAGTCCTGAGAATTCCAGAAGTCAAAAGTCGCCAGTCGCCGCGCGCCGTGGTTCATCCGGCGAGCGGCGCGCGGCGAGTTTTTCCAGGTTAAGAGATAGAGCGAAACTCGCCGTGTTTTACGGCGGGTGGCGACTGGCGAGTTTTTGCAGGTTAAGAGATAGCAGAAAGTCGCCAGTCGCCGCGCGCCGGAGAGGTCCACGGCGCGTGGCGAGTGGCGAGTTTCACTACAGTCAGAAGTCGCCAGTCGCCGCGCGCCGTGGTTCATCCGGCGAGTGGCGCGCGGCGAGTTTTTCCAGGTTAAGAGATAGAGCGAAACTCGCCGTGTTTTACGGCGGGTGGCGACTGGCGAGTTTTTGCAGGTTAAGAGATAGCAAAAAGTCGCCAGCCGCCGCGCGCCGGAGAGGTCCACGGCGCGTGGCGAGTGGCGAGTTTCTAAAAGTCGCCACGCGACGCAAACTTGGCCCAAATAGAACACCATACGTTATCGTTAGCTACCGTATTAAATCCCAAACCTCTCCTACTAAATAAGGTTATCAGCACTTAACATCTGATATCAAATTGACTGGCTATTATTCTACCGTTTCCTACAAAATGACGACATTGCATAGTCCACACACTTACATCCTGAGTTGGCCAAATGTCCATGGAAAATTTGTTGCCTTCAACCACAGGCCCGCAAAACAAGAGTTTTGGCGGGGTGTGGACGGTGGTATTAGGGTGAAGTGTCGAAATATGGAGTCTCTATATATAACGCCATGCTTTATATAAAGCCTGCCATAATCTCGCTGTTCCGGGATGGACGGGCAGTTACGTTGGATTTTGAATCGCCCAGCAAAGGTAAAAAAGATGCACACAAAGTTAATAAACGATCTTTAAAATGTGCTGGTGACGTACAGCAAGTATATGAACTCCCGAGTAGAAATTTAAAAATGCACTGTGAGTCTCAACCCCAAATTGACAAACCCCTACGACTTTGTCTCCTAGCCGATAAACCAGTCTCGGTCAAGCAATTTGTGCAACGCAGGGAACGATGCAAAGGAGTGTTTTGTGAAATCGAACTGAATATCAACACAGAGGAAATAAAGCCAAAACTTTCAGAGCAATATGTCATATACGCAAAAAAGACTTCATAAGGATAAGAAAGAAACTACTAGTGTTGTGGTAGTATTAAAGGCACAAAACTTCCAAAAACTATCAGACTATTTATCTAACTCTCTAAACTATTTATTTATTTATCTACTATGGTTTAATATTTACCATTTATTGTGAGGGTGGGTGCTTGTATGACTGTGTGTGAATGTGTGCCTGTGAAGGCACAATAGTGAATTATCATGAAATCATCTCTGAATGTCACTCAGCTTCTTCCCCAATTTCCAATATAAAGAAAGGTAAATACTACAAATCTTCTTCTGGTTCCTTTTCGGTTCCTCCGTAGTAAAGAACTCACAAATACCATTACTATTTGACCAAATCTGTGACACCGATCCGAACGACGCAAAGCAGGATCGACAGCCCAATACAAAGACAAACACCCCAGAAACAGACCGCCCCCGACACGACGCTCCGATGTTCCGAAGAGCCAACCATCAAAACTAGAACAGGAAACTTTGACATGACGAACTTGCACATAGACAACTCTTCTCTTCTATTTATATCTCCCTCCGCTCACTCCTTGTTATTTATTTTATTTATTTATTTATTTATTTATTTTAAAATACAACGCTTGTAAACATCTTAAATGAACTGAGAAATGTAACGTGAAATTAAAACTAGAGGTTCCGCTTTGACCCTTGAGTTGCCGCTCCGGCATGAAGCCTATGCTGGTTGTTTTTTGAGCAAAAACATACGTCTCCCCCCAACCTCCCACCTTGCCTTGAATGGGCACATAATTTAAGGGAAAGTGCTATAAAATGAATGTAACAATAAGTATCTTAAACAAAGCTGCGTATCTAAAAATATTAATTGCAAAGAAGCGATTTTCATTGTATATACATGTACAAGCAGATGAACGGTTGGACGGACACCGGACACGGATGAATGCATGCACACATACACTAAAACCTGATCAAATGCGGGGGCTATCCCAATGAAGCTTCCATCCAAGTTTGGTGAAATTCCATCCAATAGTTCTCAAGATATCTTGCAGACAAAGCCTGTATATACATGTACAAGCAGATGGACGGACGGACGGACACCGGACGAACGCATGCACACACACCAAAACCTAGTCAAATGAGGGGCTATCCCAATGAAGCTTCCATCCAAGTTTGGTGAAATTCTGTCTAGTAGTTCTCCAGATATCTTGCAGACAAGCCCTGTATATACATGTACAAGTAGATGGACGGACGGACGGACACCGAACATGGATGAATGCACGCACACATACCAAAACCTAATCAAATGAGGGGGTTATCCCACTGTAGCTTCCATCCAAGTGGGGTGAGATTCCGTCCAGTAGTTCTCAAGATATCTTGCAGACAAGGCCTGTATATACGTGTACAAGTAGATGGACGGACGGACAGACACCGGACACGGATGAACGCATGCACACAAACCAAAACCTAGTCAAATGAGGGGGCTATCCCAATGAAGCTTTCATCCAAGTTTGGTGAAATTCCATCTAGTAGTTCTCCAGATATCTTGCAGGTAAGCCCTGTATATACATGTACAAGTAGATGGACGGACGGACGGACACCGGACACGGATGAATGCACCCACATACACCAAAACCTAATCAAATGAGGGGGCTATCCCAATGAAGCTTCCATCCAAGTTTGGTGAAATTCCGTCCAGTAGTTCTCCAGATATCTTGCAGACAAGCCCTGTATATACATGTACAAGTAGATGGACGGACACCGGACATGGATGAATGCACGCACACACACCAAAATCTAATCAAATGAGGGGGCTATCCCACTAAAGCTTCCATCCAAGTGGGGTGAAATTCCGTCCAGTAGTTCTCAAGATATCTTGCAGACAAGGCATGTATATACATGTACAAGTAGATGGACGGACGGACGGACAGCGGACACGGATGAATGCACGCACATAAACCAAAACCTAATCAAATGAGGGGGCTATCCCAATGAAGCTTCCATCCAAGTTTGGTGAAATTCCATCCAGTAGTTCTCAAGATATCTTGCAGACAAGGCAAGGGGACGGACAGACATCCATCCAGGCAGACAGACATCCATCCAGACAGACAGACAGACGGAAAGACAGACAGACAGACAGACAGACAGACAGCACAAACACTAGATGTCTCCCCCCAACATAGTTGGGGGAGACATAATAAAACATTGAGTTGATAGGCCGCGAAATCCGTATGGGAAGCGGCCCTTAAACTACAATTTCAATCAATCAAATTGACTTTCAAACACAACAGAATGAAGCCTGCCACCTGTTCTCTGATACACACTTCCGCAATCAATGTTATAGGCACAGATTTCTACAGACCAGTCGCAGGTCTGCTAGTTTTTTATTGGGCGACTTTGCGTGTAAGGAATGGGGGAAAATACAGAGGAACAACCACGCGATCCAGTATAAAAAGAACTACTATTAAACCAAAATCGAACAATGCCAACGACATCCACGGGCAGTTAGGGTGAAGCCTGAGTAGTAGTATAAGGTGATTTAAGGTCCCATTGACCTCTTTGCACTTAAATGACCTCAAAAATTTGCATATTGGAGAAAAAATCTACCTCCCACACAGAAGAGTTCCAATCTAGGGGGAGGTAACTCCGGGTCGCTATAGTTCCGGCAAAGGGCCTTTGGGCATGTATTCTTCCGCGGTGATGCGGTCTGGCGGTGATGCGGTCGCGGGAAAAAGCTTCCGCGGAGAAAAAGTAGTCCCCACACTTCAAATACGCTGCATGGTCCGATTGGGTCGAGTGAGGTATCAAAGTGAAGCATTCGTGAAGGCGCATCTACCGGGTTGGGTGTGGGGTTGAAATATCGTCATTCTGCGCATGCGCGGTCGACCAAGGGTATGGAAATAGACGTTTTGGGGTCTAGGGCAGCCACTAATGGTCCGATGGAGTTGAGTGAGGTATCAATATGAAGCATTCGTGAAGGGGCATCTGATGGGCTGGGTGCGGGGTTGAGATAGCGTCATTCTGCGCATGCGCGGTGGACAAAGGGTATCGAAATACACGTTTTGGGATCTAGGGGAGCCACTATTGGTCCGATTGGCCCTATGTGAGGGGGCATCTCATGGACTGGGTGTGGGGTTGAAATAGCGGCATTCTGCGCATGCGCGGTGGACAAAAGGTATCGAAATACACGTTTTGAGGTCTAGGTGGGCCACTAATGGTCCGATGGAGTCGTATGAGGTATCCATGTGAAGCCTATGTGAGG
Source organism: Hanleya hanleyi (assembly GCA_036873755.1). Classification (NCBI taxonomy): domain Eukaryota; kingdom Metazoa; phylum Mollusca; class Polyplacophora; order Lepidopleurida; family Hanleyidae; genus Hanleya; species Hanleya hanleyi. The sequence goes on along the minus strand of JAVTVY010053027.1, from coordinate 23,017 downwards.
GGGCATCTGACTGCAATAGCGGCTCGGGTGTTGTCACCATTCTGCGCATGCGCAGACAGGGAATTGTGGGGAAAGGGTTTGGAAATACACGTTTTGGCATCTAGGGGAGCCCCTAATGGGCCGATGGAGTCGTATGAGGTATCAATGTGAAGCCTATGTGAGCGGGCATCTGACTGGCCTAGTGGCTCGGGTGTTGTCACCATTCTACGCATGCGCAGACAGGGAATTGTGGGAAAAGGGTATGGAAATAGACGTTTTGGGATCGAGGGGAGCTCCTAATGGGCCGATGGAGTCGTATGAGGTATCAATGCGAAGCCTAGGTGAGGGGGCATCTGATTGGACTAGTGGCTCGGGCGTTGTCACCATTCTGCGCATGCGCAGACGGAATTGTGGGAAAAGGGTATGGAAATAGACGTTTTGGTATCTAGGGGAGCCCCTAGTGGGGCTATGGAGTAGTATGAGGTTTCAATGTGAAGCCTATGTGAGGGGCATCCTCCTGGACTAGTGACTTGGCCGTTGTCAGCATTCTGCGCATGCGCAGACAGGGAATTGTGGGAAAAGGGCATGGAAATAGACATTTTGCGGTCGAGGTGGGCCCCTAATCGTCCGATGCGGTCGAGTGAGGTATCGTTGTAAAGGATACGTGAGGGGGCATCCGTCTGGACTAGTATGACGTGGAACTGACGTCATTCTGCGCATGTGCAGTAGACAAAATGTATGGAAATAGACGTTTTGGGGTCTAGGTGGACCACCAATGGTCCAATGGAGTTGAGTGAGGTATCAATGTAAAGCAGTCATGAGGCAGCATCCGCCTGGACTAGTGTGTCGTCCGTGTTCGACATTCTGCGCATGCGCAGACAGGGATTTGTGGGAAAAGGGTATGGAAATAGACGTTTTGGAGTCGAGGTGAGCCCCTAGTGAACCGATGGAGTCGTATGAGGTATCGTTGTGAAGCATTCGTGAAGGAGCATCCGCCTGGTCAAGTGTGTCGTTCGTGTTCAACAGTCTGCGCATGCGCAGACAGGGAATTGTGGGAAAAGTGCCTTGGAAGGAACGTTTTGGGGTCTAGGTGGGCCACTAATGGTCTGATTGAGTCGAATGAGGTATCAATGGGATGCATACGTGAGGGCGCATCCACCTGGGTGGCTGGGTGTTAGGAATATCGTCATTCTGCGCATGCGCCGGCAGGCCGTAGTATGGAAACAGACATTTTGAGGCCGATATGGACCACTATGGGTCCGAATGTGTCTAGGGAAGTGTTATTTTGTAGCACTCGGGGTGTAGACCACGACTTGAAGGGATGTCCACGTCACCTGTGACGTCACTGGTGACGTCATCAGTGAGAGTAGTACCGAAAGGGGGAGTTTCGGAGGTGCGATGGAGTGCATTTGGAGTAGATAACGGCCTATTTTTACATCCAACTACCTGGTAGAGTTACCTGTGAGTGTGAGTGTATGCGCGCGTGTGAGTGAGTGAGTGAGTGTGAGTGAGTGAGTGAGTGAGTGAGTGAGGCGTGCACAACGCCCGTGAGGCGTCCCCAACGCCCGTCTTAACGCATGGACGCTCCATACATTTTGTCTACTGCGCATGCGCAGAATGACGTCAGTTCCACGTCATACGAGTCCAGACGGATGCCCCCTCACGTATCCTTTACAACGATACCTCACTCGACCGCATCAGACGATTAGGGGCCCACCTCGACCGCAAAATGTCTATTTCCATGCCCTTTTCCCACAATTCCCTGTCTGCGCATGCGCAGAATGCTGACAACGGCCGAGTCACTAGTCCAGGAGGATGCCCCTCACATAGGCTTCACATTGATACCTCATACTACTCCATAGCCCCACTAGGGGCTCCCCTAGATCCCAAAACGTCTATTTCCATACCCTTTTCCCACAATTCCGTCTGCGCATGCGCAGAATGGTGACAACGCCCGAGCCACTAGTCCAGTCAGATACCCCCTCACATAGGCTTCACATGGATACCTCATACGACTCCATAGGACCACTAGTGGCCCACCCAGGCCCCAAAACGTCTATTTCCATATCCTTTTCCCACAATTCCCTGTCTGCGCATGCGCAGAATGTTGACAACGGCCGAGACACTAGTCTAGGCGGATGCCCCCTCACCTAGGCTTCGCATTGATACCTCATACGACTCCATCGGCCCATTAGGGACTCCCCTCGATTCCAAAACGTCTATTTCCATACCCTTTTCCCACAATTCCCTGTCTGCGCATGCGTAGAATGGTGACAACACCCGAGCCACTAGGCCAGTCAGATGCCCCCTCACATAGGCTTCACATTGATACCTCATACGACTCCATCGGCCCATTAGGGGCTCCCCTAGATGCCAAAACGTGTATTTCCAAACCCTATTCCCACAATTCCCTGTCTGCGCATGCGCAGAATGGTGACAACACCCGAGCCGCTAGTGCAGTCAGATGCCCCCTCACATAGGCTTCACATGGATACCTCATACGACTCCATCGGACCATTAGTGGCCCACCTAGACCTCAAAACGTGTATTTCGATACCCTTTGTCCACCGCGCATGCGCAGAATGCCGCTATTTCAACCCCACACCCAGTCCATGAGATGCCCCCTCACATAGGTTTCACAATAATACCTCACTCAACTCAATCGGACCAATAGTGGCTCCCCTAGATCCCAAAACGTGTATTTCGATACCCTTTGTCCACCGCGCATGCGCAGAATGCCGCTATTTCAACCCCGCACCCAGCCCATCAGATGCCCCTTCACGAATGCTTCATATTGATACCTCACTCAACTCCATCGGACCATTAGTGGCTGCCCTAGACCCCAAAACGTCTATTTCCATACCCTTGGTCGACTGCGCATGCGCAGAATGACGATATTTCAACCCCACACCCAACCCGGTAGATGCGCCTTCACGAATGCTTCACTTTGATACCTCACTCGACCCAATCGGACCATGCAGCGTATTTGAAGTGTGGGGACTATTTTTTCTCCGCGGAAGTTTTTTCCCGCGACCGCATCACCGCCAGACCGCATCACCGCGGAAGAATACATGCCCAAAGGCCCTTTGCCGGAACTATAGCGACCCGGAGTTACCTCCCCCTAGATTGGAACTCTTCTGTGTGGGAGGTAGATTTTTTCTCCAATATGCAAATTTTTGAGGTCATTTAAGTGCAAAGAGGTCAATGGGACCTTAAATCACCTTATACTACTACTAGCCTGTCACCCTACTTTGATACGCCGTTGGCGCAATGTTACAGGCACAGATTTCTAGGATCACAAATGTCTTGGATTCCTAGTTTTTTTCTGAATGGCGCACGGTGTAATCGACGGAAACATTGTCATAACAACCACCAAGACATTTCACGTGAATAATATGAATCAAAACAGTTATGTACGGTAAATAAATCCTTACAGCGTCATGCTTTATTTTTTAGACTTTAATTTCTACTATTATACCTTTGCTAAAAAATAGACAAAGGCTGTCTTAACAATCAGCATACAAAACCCAATTAAAGGAAAAAGATAACATTTACAATACTCAGCCGTTAAAGTAATAACTGGTGCTTTTAATGGAACCGGAATCTCAAACCTATTAATTGAAACCAATAAGAAACCCCTTAGCATTAAGCGACAGTCCTAAAAATTTGGTGGAAAAATTCGGTCAGTTGGACCAAAACACATACGTTCGAAGACATATCTGAATATGAATATGTTAAAGATAAATCGTTAAAGGACTATATGCACCATTCGGATACGTCGTTACGAAACGTATTAACAACAATTGGTCATTAGCATACTGCTAATCATAGCACAAAGAGATACATTGTAATCGTCCCAACAAAAATGCAGTATCCTGGTGGAACAAAGACTATGAAGAAGAATGAAGCACTCAGAATTTTTAAAAACATCGGCTCCTGAGTGATCACGAAAAATACTATGAGCTGAAAAGGATAGCCGAAATAAGCGTCCAAGATGCTGGATCAAGATGCTGAGAAGAGTATGGCGATGCTATAGATAAGAAGACAAATTCAAAAAGGTATGAAATAAAACACATGCAAGGAGAGTTAACTAACATATTACCTACACTAAACAAAAAAAATATATCGCTGAATCTTTCGCATCAGACATTACCGATAGCAACTCAGAAAAAAGCAAAGAAGACAGGATCTTGGAAAATGACCCGAAAGACTGGTTAGTTCTCAAAAGAGACCTCAGTATTAATGAATACAGAAAAATCTACACTCTAAAAACGAAAGCTCACTCGGGGAAGACAACCTAGGGTATACACTCCTCAAGCAATCGTCAATCAAAGCCCAAGAATTAATTTCCAATCTATTTAATGTCATCTGGAAGACTAAATAACTCCCAATTAAATGGAAATCAATCATTGTTATCCCGACATCAAAATCAGGTAAAAACCCATTGGACAGTAAGTTATACAGGTCAATCTCTCTCACGTCAAATTTATGCAAAATAATGCAAACCCTGATAAAAAGTAGACTTGGACAGCAACAATTTATTTAACAAAACATAAAGTGGGTTTCGAAAGTAAAGAAGCACTATTAGACATCAATAAACATTAGACATCTTCTCTGGGTATAGAACAAGAATTTGGCCGTGTATGGCAGGACAGGATAATAACCCCGTTAACCTAGGAATGAAGGGTAGGATACAACACCGGTTAAAAACTTGCTACATGACCTAGGTATGATATTTGACGAAAAACCCACATGGAAAGACCACATTGACAAATTAATTATTCGATGTAACAAAGACGTTAACCTCATGAAATGCGTGTCTGGTACAACCTGGAGGTGGGGGAAATAAACATAGTCTAAGAAAACTATATCAAACTCTCTTCATATCAAAAATAGATTATGGGCTATGACTTAGATTATAGACTATGGCCTACCAATCAGCATGCACACGCTTAAAACTAAAGTGTTGAAACTTACTCGTAAAGTGTTGAAATAACCCTTTAAGTGTGTCCACAGTTAAAAGGAATAGACAGCATCCAATGTGCCAATTACGTATTAACCATCATATTTTTGGCCCTAGAAATTAATACAAATATCTGAAATCGAAATGGGCAAAAATATCAGCGTCTAGTCTCCGCTCCACTCGGCTACACAATGGACAGTTTATTCCAAGTAGACGAAATTCCAATCTCGCGTTATCTCGGACACTGACAAGGTCAATAGACCAATAGACCTGACAATTAGTCACACCCCACATAAACATGAACATAAACAACTACATCACTAACAAGGACAATCCATAGCATATAATTTACTATCGAGAGTAATTCTCTCCATAGTAATTTACTATCGAGAGGAAAATTCTCCTGAAAATATACACTGACGGTTCCAGAATACAAGTAACGATATAGGATCCGCATTCGTTGACATTAACGTTAGTCTTTTATGGCTGCCGGTGCACGTGAATATCAGAGGAAATAACGCCGCAGATACATGTAGTACAGCCAAAGACAGTCTCACCATAACTAGAAAAAAGTGCTCCATCTTGGTTTGTCAATATTCCAACTATGTTACACATTTGTACGAAGTCATAGTGTAAAAATATATAGGAAAGGGGAAATGTCTGAAAGGGAAAATGTTTACAGGAAGGGGAGGGGAGGGGGGATGCCCGCAGGGAGAAATGTCCGAATGGGAAAATATCCTGGATTCTTACACGCCCTGGAGGGCCATATACGGCAGTGTTTTCTGACGTCCGAACAGAAACTCTCGGCGCCAGAGTAATAAGGTATTGATAAACTGAAGGGGGGGGGGGGGGGACTTTTTTTTCATCCGAACGTATTCCAGTAATATTAAGAAGGTGTAACTTACATCCTTAGTTGACTGTTCGATGCAGAAATATCGCGTAACGCCCGATTGCAATAGAAGATAGTGACAAGTTAGGTATTATGTGTGGGTTATCGTCTTTAGGATGCAGCTTCCTGTACTATCTTTTCATTTGAATGGAGAATTATGTATACAGATAAAAAATATAAAACCAAATGCTGAAATAACGCATTCCCGTGAGAACAAAAGCAACCGCTAAGCAATGATATTTGTATACGCCAGAGCAAGTCTTGCCGCTTGAGTACCGGTACTGGATTACGGAAAGTGAGTATCGACGGTAACTTGATGAATGTGGAGATCATCAATCTCACATGGGCTCTAATCAAAATAGATCAAAAGATCAATAAAGTATCCAATGAGGATACAGATGATGCTCAAAAACAGGTAATTCAACAAAAGGGGCCAAGTTGCGCGCGATGCAGCGGGTCATACAGCACAGCAATTAATCCAATTATTGGACAAGGCTGCAGCATACACCGTCAGTAACGACTTTCCCCAAAGTTTGAAGCCTCAGTCTCAGTGGAAAATCAAGATATATCACCAAAATGTTAAATTTAATAGAACAAATAAACCAGGACTAGAACTTCAACGTTAGAGCATGACACATTTGCCAAGTTGTACAAATTTGAATAAATCCATCTCAAAGCCCGGTGATAATCCATTCTTCCTGAATTTATATATGGATTAAATGGGCCTCATTTTAAAACTAAAAATGGAACGGGCATTCTGGTAAGGGGCCAATTTTTTATATGTCATTCCTTCGTGCTGTATCCACATCAGGGCACGGCATCCCAAAAATTTACAGAGAAAGTCTATATAAGTCCCCTTCCCGTATCATCTAATGTTAAGTTAATGGACACGGCGCTCCACTCATTGATGAATTTGGCGCAAGCGCTAGTGGCTTGTTGCATTTAGCGGCATGATTTAGAATTCCGTTAAACACAAACTTATGTTCTTTGTTCGATCTGACCTTATAACCCGCCTCGTATGGTGGATATAGGTAACACTCATGAAAGTATATGCCAATAAGTTCGTTCTAACTATAGCGGTCATTCATCATGTGACTTTGCCGACGAGGTGGTGGTCCTCTCCGGGTACTCCGGAATTCCCCGTCATTCAAACTGGCTGTCACCTTGAGTGTGACATGTAATGTAACTCTAATTTCTCATTGGACGAACAGTTTGGTGTTTATTTTAGATTAACGCAATTATTGAAAAAACCCAAGACCTATTCTAAGACTGCATTACTGATTATCGCAATCTTAGCATACTTGATAGACAGATCAGTGTTTTCCATTTTCAACTTCATAAAATAATATGGCGGACAGACCATTCTAATTTGCAACAAGCAATATTTGCTGGAATTATTCTGCGAAAATAGCCAGAGGGAAAAAACAAAAGTTTAAATGGGGTTGTCAAGTATTCCTTTTGCCAAACGACTTTCCACATCGTTTTATGGATTGTATTGCATCTCAGTCGTGCCGCTATTGTGATTTAATGAACCATTTAATGAACACCATGGACATTTATATTACATGGTGTTCATACAGCCCAAGGGCCGGAGTGGGCGGAAAAAAGTACTACAGCTTGAGTATCACTGTAGTGAGTAACTGGATGAAATGTATAAACTGAGAACAGTGAAGCAATTATGAAACAATCATCAACGTATTAGAACTTTCAGATTCATATAATATATCTTTCAAACAAAACTAAGCTGCCTCATTTTATTCAAAATTTCCTCTTGGAAGTGATTCATGACAGTTCGAAGTTTGATAATTCGAAAATAATAAAAGAAATGCGACCCTCTTCAACTAAATCATGGATATCCAGGGGCGTCGGAAGCAAATTCAAAGTGGTACGGCCACTGTCATAGCACTTTAGGCGAGGGTCCAGGGGCCGCCTATGCCCCGGAAGCTCCTGGGGTCTAGATCGCCGGAGACGCGTTCAGAGCGATTTCTGGGGAATAAAATCACTCTGCATTGAAGTGTATTTTTAGTTCTTTCCTAACACTTTCACCATGAAAACGCAATCGATGATGGTTTTCTGCGATGCTCAATTACCAAAAAATTATGTATATTAAAGTACCGTAATCTAGACACATTGTGTAGACGTAACCTATATAATTCTTATGGGCAATTCTTATGTTGATAAATTCATTGCAGAAGTATATAAACGTCATCTACATCCATAATTTAGCTAGCTATACTTTTGAAATAATAAAGCTGTCACTCGTAGTTTTTTTAACGGGGCCATGACTAACAACAGTAAATTACCTCATGGACAAGGGACGCAAAAAGAAAAAAATGTGAGAAAACCCCTCTACCCCGTCCGTTTTTACTTGCAGGGAATTACTTGGAGAATGAAGTACTTGCGGCAGAATTATGAGGAGACCCCTCGCCTCACTTCGCATTTCCAACACTTCGCATGGCCTGCGAGAGAGCGAAGGACCAATTCGCGAAGGAGCAACGCGACCAAGCAGGAGAAAAGCCTGAAAGGCTGGTACCCCCTCGCAGCGTTAGCCCTTTTTATAAAAAAAAATTAACCAAATCGCGCTCACAGAGAGCATTTGAACAGTGTTTTGTTCCCAATAGGATATACGCCAAAACAGTGTAAAAAGTGTGTTCAAGTGATACAACATATAAGGCCCTATTGAGCTCCTGTTTTAACCATAGCTCGTTAGGCCGTATATTGTTTGAAATACAAGGTCGGGTACGGACCTGTAAAGGTAGCATGCAGCCAGAAACAACCTAAAGCGTGTAGGCCTGTGACATATTGGACAAGCGAAAAACGGAATTCGTATGAAGAAAATTAATTTCTTGTTTCGTTGATAAAATAACGTGAACACCAAACCGGCATCATGCATATGAACGTACATGTTATTTTCCATGCACGATCGAAATTGTCCCGAGGGCTAGCCGTTGCTTAGAGCCGCTAACAAATTCAGTGGCGCTTTGGACCGATCACAGTCTTATTCAACTTGGAAGCTATCAAAACTGCTTGCATTTCTAGTTGTTTTTTATTTTATTTTGTGTTTCTTTTTTTTTCTCCGGTTTTTTTCTTTATTTCTTTCGTATTTTTTATTTTTATTTTTTGGCGCAAAAGTGGTACGGCCATGGCCGTATCTGCCGTACCGCTTCCGACGCCCTTGATATCATTAGAACGAGGTTAGATAAGAAAACGAGGCACGCCTATTTAGTTCAATATATGTACAGCATTGTGTGTCAAACTTCATGACCTTACATAAAATAACATACGAATTATTAACAAAAAACGGCAGAAAACGAGGAAATATATCCGAGGAGCGATTTTTTTTCTATTTATATGCAGTATTTTCTTCATCCAAGTCGACCGACTTATACACCAGACTTAATCTTGTCTAATTTTCAATATTATTTGTTAAAAAGTTTGAAGAAACTTTTCTTCAAACTTGTCACGGGCCCAACAACTTTCCCCGGCCAGCTTCACTCTGGCTCCATTAAGTTTGATGGACCTGGGTTTCCAGAATGTTGATCCTGTGTTTTATAACCATGCATGTGTAGATTACCTGTAGCACCCACCGATCAATCCAGTCATAAGTGGACATATCCAGAAGTGAACTTTCCGTATAAAAAAATAATTTTGATTTTTTTTTTCTTTCACCAAACCATAAAAAGAATATTGTATTTTAATAGTATCCAGGAAAACAAAATAAAAACAATTTTATTCAAATTTATTGTTGTTCACTGGAACATGAAAATAAAAATAAATTATTTAAAATTCTTTGTCAGCTGTATCGCTAAAATTAATCGCCATTGCCAATATCTGTATGGCAAACTTTCTTATTCTACATCTTGCAGGAGCTTCTTCTGTATTGTGTAATAGATTGACTGAAAGTGTCAGAGCCTAACAGTAAATTTTTCACTTTATTGTTGTGTTTCATGCTTCTACTCTCAGTATTTAAGATTTACACCAGGTATTAATTGCACAGCACAGCCCATGATATTATCTTCGTACATACGCTCTTTTACGCTGTAACAACTGTAACTCTAAAACCTTAGCATCTCCTCCTCACCGCAGTGAAATATCTGATCTCTGACAAAATACCACAAAAGCTGAACAGTCACTTACCTGTCTAATGGGACTTCTGCAGCAACGTCTGGTTGGAAGTGAACGCTCTGGAATAATGGACTGTAGCTTATATACTGTCCCTCCCTCCGAGGCACCACGGGGATAAAGTGATCTAGCCCCAGGAAGATGAGCCTCCTATTTAATCATGCCAATTTACAGTAATATGTTCAGTTTAAGGAAGACAACTCTCGGAAGCTGAATACATTTGCCGTTTGATCATATTTCACAAGCAGTTCAAAGACTTGTAAATGACGACTAAGTAGCTACCTCTAATCTAAAGTTTACATCAAACGACGACACTCCATTAAACGGATTACACGACATTGATGAACTCGCCGAATAGAGAATGTCATCGAGTCAGATCAAATCTAACCAATCCCAGATCAAACTAACCGGAGAACAAATATAAAGTCCTTTGAGATGCACAGAAGGTTCTTCGTCCCACGTCCAATGGTGCGCTATGAAGCCAAATTCGTGACAAATAATCTCACCATAACGCTACTAACCGTGGTAGTAGTAGTAAGCCGTGAAATCTCTCAGCATGTGTGGTACTTGTTTCACTGGACGCCCGCATCGTTTTTCACCACCCTCGTTATATTGCGTTTAATTATTGCCTAGGCCTATGTGGTGAGATTATGCTGATGGACGTTTCGTCCCCGAGGCTTACTCTATGTACAAATCATTGTGATCGTAGTTTTATAGCAGGTAAACATGTTAGAGAATGAAGTTCTTGATCAGCGTCGTGTCTCACAAACATGTTAGAGAATGAAGTTCTTGATCAGCGTCATGTCTCACAAACATGTTAGAGAATGAAGTTCTTGATCAGCGTCGTGTCTCACAAACATGTTAGAGAATGAAGTTCTTGATCAGCGTCGTGTCTCACAAACATGTTAGAGAATGTAGTTCTTGATCAGCGTCGTGTCTCACAAACATGTTAGAGAATGAAGTTCTTGATCAGCGTCGTGTCTCACAAACATGTTAGAGAATGAAGTTCTTGATCAGCGTCGTGTCTCACAAACATGTTAGAGAATGAAGTTCTTGATCAGCGTCGTGTCTCACAAACATGTTAGAGAATGAAGTTCTTGATCAGCGTCGTGTCTCACAAACATGTTAGAGAATGAAGTTCTTGATCAGCGTCGTGTCTCACAAACATGTTAGAGAATGAAGTTCTTGATCAGCGTCGTGTCTCACAAACATGTTAGAGAATGAAGTTCTTGATCAGCGTCGTGTCTCACAAACATGTTAGAGAATGAAGTTCTTGATCAGCGTCGTGTCTACATGTTAGAGAATGAAGTTCTTGATCAGCGTCGTGTCTCACAAAAATGTGTTCTGAATAAGAACTTGCATTTGTGGGCTGTTCAAATCCCATTTCGTCCGTGGTCCGTCGTCCGTCAATCAGTCAGTCGTCCGTCCGTAAACAATTCTTGTTATCGCAATTTTTCAGGAACTACAGTGTGGATCTTCCTCAAATTCGGTACACAGGTTTCACTTGGGGTCTAGTTGTGCAAGATACCTTTTCTGGCTCGATTCGAAAATCCAATATGACCATGAGGCGGCCATCTTGGATTTCTCCATGAAACTTTGTTATCGCGATTTCTCAGGAACTACTGCATGGATCTTTCTCAAATTTGGTACACAGGTTCCCCTTGGGGTCTAGTTCTGTAAGATACCTTTTTTTGGTTCGATTCAAAAATCCAATATGGCCACGAGGCGGCCATCTTGGATTTCCCCATGAAACATTGTTATCGCGATTTCTCAGGAACTACCGAATGGATGTTTCTAAATTTGGTGCACAGGTGCCTCTTGGGGCCTAGTTGTGCAAGATACATTTTCTGGCCCGATTCGAAAATCCAATATGGCCACCAGGCGGCCATCTTGGATTTCCCCATGCAACATTGTAATCACAATTTCGCAGGAACTACTGCGTGGATCTTTCTCAAATTTGGTACGCTGGTTCCCCTTAGGATCTAGATGTGCAAGCTACTTTTTCTGGTCTGATTCGAAAATCCACCAGGTGGCCATCTTGGATTTCTCCATGAAACTTTGTTATCGCGATTTCTCAGGAACCACTATATGGATCTTTCTCAAATTTGGTACACATGTTCCCCTTGGGGTCTAGTTGTGCAAGATACCTTTTTTGGTTCGATTCGAAAGTCCAATACGGCCACCTGGCGGCAATCTTGAATTTCCCCATGAAATTTTGTTATCGTGAATTCTCAGGCAATTACTGCATGGATCTTTCTCAAATTGGTACACAGGTTCGCCTTGGGGTCCAGTTGTGCAAGATACCTTTTGGTCCGTTTCGAAAATCCAATATGGTCGCATCTTGAATTTCCCCATGAAACTTTATCGTGAAATATCAGGAAATTACTGCATGGATCTTTCTCAGATTTGGTACACAGGTTTCCCTTGTGGTCCAGTTGTGCAAGATACCTTTTTGGTCCTTATTCGATCCCATTTTGGTCCCATTTTGAATGCCCCCATGAAATTTTGTTATCGTGAATTCTCTGGAACTACTGCATGGATCTTTGTCAAATTTGGTACACAGGTTTCCCTTATGGTCTAGTTGTGCAAGATACCTTTTTTTTTGTTCGATTCCAAAATCCAACATGGCCGCTAGGCGGTCATCTTGAATTTCCCCTTGAAACATTGTTAACGTGAATTCTCAAGAACTACTTCATGGGTCTTTCTGAAATTTGGTACACCGGTCCCACATGGGGCCTAGTTGTGCAAGATATCTTTTTTGGTCCGATTCGAAAATCCGAAGTTACGCTTCAAATTATTAAGGTGTTCCCGAGTTGTGACGTTTGCATAACAAGAGTCGGCGGATCAAATGGTGGGGCATATTCTATATATTGAGTATAGAGAATATCCATACCTTCACCTTCTATATCAAGGAGTTCAAATGATTCCGAATTGAAATGCATTTCTTCAGATTTTAAATCAGTTGACTATAGTCCATACCGTTGCAACAACCTCGCCACCAGGGGTCGCTCTCCGCTGGAAAATTGGCCGCTCCGACGAACCCCTGGGACGACGGTCGCTGAAAGTTGGTACCATAATACATTGAAAAATTCTTTCACGTGGCCCCTTCCGGTTCCATTGGAACATATCCTATTCCTTATAAAACGTCAGTCAGTAACAATGGACAAAAAGATCCCCTTGTCATTAGCTTACACTTATCGGGCAATGGTGGGCGCCAAGATCCTTCAGGATCTCTCGTTAAGGATGTCCGCTGCTGGTAAATCAAAGTGTGTTGAATGATTTATGTTGTTGCAGTCATAATTGCGTAATATGAGGGAAAACAAAGAAAACGAGAGATCCTGAAGGATCTTGGCCCCCACCATTGTCCGATAATTGTAAGCTAATGACAAGAGGATCTTTTTGTCCACTGTTACTAAGAACAAACGAATGATTTATAATTTTGTTTGCAGAATTTCGAATTTGAGCGGAAAAGATCGAAAAAGGGACACTGGAAAACACCAAGATATTATCTTTCTAAGTTTCAGGGGTTTCAAGATTTCTAGAAACTGTACTTGATGTCGGTTGTTATATAGTACAATTGAAATGAGCAAAGTTGGCCTGAAAATGAATGTCCAGAGGATCCTTCATCTTCGTTTTGTAGTATTTTTTTTTCGCACGTGTCATCATTGGGTACTGGAAGCGAAGACAAATCTCTTTGACACTTTCGCATGAGCTATGAAACATACTTAAGACTTTATAATGATGAATGAATGCTATTTCTGTTCTGTTTACTGGGTTAGTTTGGGTTATCTCTTTTACGATACCATGCTCGGAAATAGTAAGATGGCACAAAACTTAATACTGAAGGGATCCGGTCTGTGCAGTAATGTTGAAACTTTGAAAGTGTCTGAATCCTGATTATGTCTCTTGGATCGAAACACGCAGTAGTCTACAGTTGTCGAGTTGTGACGTTGTGTCACAAGAGTGACGTCCCTTCGTGAAGCCGATCCGTCGGCAGACGAAACGGTGGGGCAGTTCACTTGCAATGGCATGGACCAAAGTAAACTGATTTAAAATTTGAAGAAATACATTTTAATTCGGAATCATTTGAACTCCTTGGTATAGAAGGTGAAGGTATGGATATTCTCTATAGTCAATATATAGAATATGCCCCACCGTTTGATCCGCCTACTCTTGTGATGCAACGTCACAACTCAGGAATACCGTATTAATTTGAAGCGTAACTTGGATTTTCGAATCGGACCAAAAAAGGTATCTTGCGCAACTGGACCACAAGGGGAACCTGTGTACCAAATTTGAGAAAGATCCATGCAGCACTTCCTGAGAAATCACGATAACAATGTTTCATAGGGAAATCCAAAATGGCCCCCTGGTGGGCATATTAAATTTTCGAATCGAACCGAAAAAGGTATCGTGCACAACTAGACCGCAAGGGGAACCTGTGTACCAAATTTGAGAAAGATCCACACACAACTTCTGGAGAAATCACGATAAAGTTCCATGGGGAAATCCAAGATGGCCGCCTGTTGGCCATATTGGATTTTCGAATCGGACCAGAAAAGGTATATTGCACAACTAGACACCAAGGGAAACCAGTGTACCAAATTTGAGAAAGAATTCATGATAACAAAATTTCATGGGGAAATTGGAAATGGCCGCCTGGTGGCCATATTGGATTTTCAAATCAGACCGAAAAGGTATCTTGCACAACTAGATCCCAAGGGGAACCTGTGTACCAAATTTGAGAAAGATCCATGATGTTCTTCCTTAGAAATCACGATAACACAGTTTCATGGGGAAATCCAAGATGGCTGCCTGGTGGCCATATTGGATTTTCGAATCGGACCAGAAAAGGTATCTTGCACAACTAGACCCCTAGTTCCTGAGAAATCGCGATAACAAGAATTGTTTACGGACGGACGACTGACTGACTGGCGGACGACGGACCACGGACGAAATGCGATTTGAACAGCCCACAAATGTAAGTTCTTATTCAGATTTGAGAAAGATCCATGCAGTAGTTCCTGAGAAATCGCGAAAACAAGGTTTCATCGGAAAATCAAAGATGGCCGCCTTGTGGCCATATTGGATTTTCGAATCGGAGCAGAAAAGGTATCTTGCACAACTAGATCCCAAGGGGAACCTGTGTACCAAATTTGAGAAAGATCCATGCAGTAGTTCCTGAGAAATCGCGATAACAAGAATTGTTTACGGACGGACTGACGACAGACGGACGACGGACGACGGACCACGGACAAAAAGCGATTTGAACAGCCCACCATCTGGTGATGGTGGGCTAAAAATATAGGTTGGTGTGCATTTTTTAGCTGTGGGCAACATTAAGTGAACTGATCCATGCCCCATTGGATAGCCCAGAAAACGTAGGGAATAGCCGTAGTTGAAGCACAGGCCCGCAAAACAAGAGATTTGGGGGGGGGTATTAGGGTGTCGAAATATGGGGTCTCTATATATAACCCAATGCTTTATATAAATAAACATAAAGGTGTGAAACGGACTTTGGGTGAATCGAGAAATAAACGGTTTACCGCCAAACAAACATCATCCGAACGCATGGCACGATCATACGTAGAAACTTCTGCTCGTAGCCATGCGGTAACGGGTGCTATCTGAGTGTAATAGGGCGTTTCCCAAATGGTCACATCCGACTGGTCCCGTTACATCCGACATCGGTGCAATCACATTCATACAACGAAGACACACCTCCAGAAAGCGATCGATTGAAATGATCCCATGGTGGGCCTCGAAGTGCCCCCATCACAAAATAAAAAGCATATCATTTTCCTGTGAACTGCCGCCGATTTTATTTTGTTTTCAAATATGTTAGGCCGTTTGTAATATGATTTTTCTTAAGATAAACAAAGAAGCATGCTCCACTAGAGTGAGAAATAAAATAGCTAATTCGCACAACTTCGTTTTGGTCTCGCGTAGACTCCCCCCGTCTTGCGCCTCGTGAAACTGACATATCTGCATGTCTGAGAAATATTTAAATACAGATAATTTCATTGGCTCGTTTAAATGGGGCCGACATTTGACCTCATGCTTTGGGAACAACTTTCGAACTGGATTATCTCCCTCTAGATAGATGGCGCCATGTGAAATACATGCCGAATCACAGCGATAAACTAAGGGTAGTGTTAAGTGAAACGTGAAATGCCCTTAGCAAGCTAAGATGCCAAACAAAATACATCAGCATATTCTGTAAGTATCACTTTATATACTCCCGTCGTCAAATTAGTAAATTTGTGCAATTTTTTACCTTTGCCGGGCGATTCAAAATCCAACGTAACTGTCCTTCCACCTAGGAACAGTTAGATTATGGCGGGCTTCGTTCTCAATTCTGATTGGTCAGTCGCGACAGCTGGTCAGTGCGTGACCTCTCTTGCCGAAGGCGTGTCGCTACTGACCAATCAGAATTGAGAACGAAGCCTGCCATAATCTAACTGTTCCTAGATGGACGGACAGTTACGTTGGATTTTGAATCGCCCGGCAAAGGTAAAAAATTGCACAAATTTACTAATTTGACGACGGGAATATATAAAGTGATACTTGTAGAATATGCTGATGTATTTTGTTTGGCGGTAAACCGTTTATTTCTCGATTCACCCAAAGTCCGTTTCACACCTTTATGTTTATTTATATAAAGCTTGAGGTTATATATAGAGACCCCATATTTCGACACTTCACCCTAATTCCACCCCCCCCCCGAAATCTCTTGTTTTGCGGGCCTGTGAGTTGAAGCATACATGAAAAATTCATATAATTAGTATTTAACTTTTTCTTATATTCTAACTGTTTGCAGATAATCACAATGTCTATCAAAATTTATCAAATTGGATGGATGTTGCTGTGAAAAATTCTCAGCTAAGAGATTTTAAAGGAAATTCCTATCTCTTAACCTAGGAAGGAAGATAACCCAATAGGAAAAACTGGCAAAATGGCCGCCAAAGCCAAAACTCACCAGTGGATATCCTTAATACTCCCCCGTTCGGGCCTTTCTTCTATCTAACGGTCACATCGTTAATCTTTTCCATCAGATGACTTGATATGGCTATTTTACATCATCGCTCATAACTATTTGTTTTATCTAATACCGCTCAAGTCGGTGCTAGAGGCCGTGTGGACAAGTCGGTGCTAGAGGCCGTGTGGACAAGTCGGTGCTAGAGGCCGTGTGGACAAGTCGGTGCTAGAGGCCGTGTGGACATGTCGGTGCTAGAGGCCGTGTGGACAAGTCGGTGCTAGAGGCCGTGTGGACATGTCGGTGCTAGAGGCCGTGTGGACAAGTCGGTGCTAGAGGCCGTGTGGACATGTCGGTGCTAGAGGCCGTGTGGACAAGTCGGTGCTAGAGGCCGTGTGGACATGTCGGTGCTAGAGGCCGTGTGGACAAGTCGGTGCTAGAGGCCGTGTGGACATGTCGGTGCTAGAGGCCGTGTGGACATGTCGGTGCTAGAGGCCGTGTGGACATGTCGGTGCTAGAGGCCGTGTGGACAAGTCGGTGCTAGAGGCCGTGTGGTCATGCCATTCAAGATGTCCGCATGAACAGCTACAATAACTCGGGGTTGAGATAGAAATCATGACAGGGATCAATTAGTGCATGAACAGCTACAATAACTCGGGGTTGAGATAGAAATCATGACAGGGATCAATTAGTGTTCTTGGGGTGTTTTCAGGGGGTGCGATCGTACCCCCCTTTATTCATCCAGACATAACTTAACAGACTCTCCGTGCTGGCTCTCGGGACAACACTATTCCTCTTATGTCCATGCAATAAATATTTATAATATTCTAGACTTAAATTGACGTTTACATCATCGCCAAAATGCGCTACGCCCACAAGTCATAGAAAGAAGTAAGTCAGAATTGATCGTACCCAATGACCATCTTTGCGATTCTGCCTGACGTCTATGTCTCTGACATTTTTATGAAGCTCAGTCCAGGAAGATCTATCTTCCAAATTTACTATTTCAAGAGGATGCTCTGTAAACTGCATTAACTAACGTAGTATTTCGAGTACACTTTACGCACACTGAGTATTAAACACGTTTTCATGTACGTCGCTGTATTTGATTTCAAAATTGGAATTAATACTTCACATTCAATGGCCGAACACTGGTAGGCCTATATATACAATCTATGCATTCGAGTGGTCTTTGAAGAATACAAAAACAGACATCACCAAAGGACCATCATCCGAACGCATGGCACGATCATACGTAGAAACTTCTGCTCGTAGCCATGCGGTAACGGGTGCTATCTGAGTGTAATAGGGCGTTTCCCAAATGGTCACATCCGACTGGTCCCGTTATATCTGACATCGGTGCAATCACATTCATACAACGAAGACACACCTCCAGAAAGCGATCGATTGAAATGATCCCATGGTGGGCCTCGAAGTGCCCCCATCACAAAATAAAAAGCATATCATTTTCCTGTGATCTGCCGCCGATTTTATTTTGTTTTCAAATATGTTAGGCCGTTTGTAATATGATTTTTTCTTAAGAAAACAAAGAAGCATGCTCCACTAGAGTGAGAAATAAAATAGCTAATTCGCACAACTTCGTTTTGGTCTCGCGTAGACTCCCCCAGTCTTGCGCCTCGTGAAACTGACACGTCTGCATGTCTAGGCAATATTTGAATACAGATAATTTCATTGGCTCGTTTAAATGGGGCCGACATTTGACCTCATGCTTTGGGAACAACTTTCGAACTGGATTATCTCCCTCTAGATAGATGGCGCCGTGTGAAATACATGCCGAATCACAGCGATAATCTAAGGGTAGTATTTAGTGAAACGTGAAATGCCCTTAGCAATCTAAGATGCAAAGGACAAGATGAAGACTTTACTCTAAGAACTTTTAAGAAATTTAAAACTGAACTCAAGACAGTATGTCCAACAGGGCAATGGTCGGACCCTTTTCACAGTTGAAATCATGGGCGTCGCCAGGATTTCTTGAGAGGGGGGTCGTTTCTTATGCTTACTTATTAGAGAGCCCATCACTGCTGGTCAACATAGGAAACCGAACGATCTCCCCCCCCCCCCCTCCCCTCTCCGCCTAACGACGCCCTTGGAAATATATGTAATGATACTTTTCACTTCTATTATTTTTCGTCAACCTATAGATAAAAGTCAGTCTGATAGAAGCCGGGAAAACAGCTCGGATCGCGCCTGCGGTCGTTTGAGACCCTGGAGCTTCCGGGGCTTAAAGCGGTCCCTGGACTCTCGCCCTACTATATGTCCTGGGATACTCGCACCCGCCTTTGTAATTGGCTCGTTACACCACTGGTATGTTTGTCTGTGGGGGCATATCACTTAATGTTGGTAGGCCTACTTCGAAATCATTTTCCACCACCCGTCTTATTGTTACGTTTAATTGCTGTCTGTATCTTGCGAGATCCTGTTGCTGGACTTTTCGTCCCCGAGTCTTGCGCTCGATCTGTACAAATCATTGTGATTTTAGTTTTGTACGAAAGTCGAGAGGGGACTTGGGACTTCCGACTTCTGACTTCTGACTTCCGACTTCTGACTTCCGACTTCCGACTTCCGACTTCTGACTTCCGACTTCCGACTTCTGACTTCTGACTTCCGACTTCCGACTTCTGACTTCTGACTTCCGACTTCCGACTTCTGACTTCTGACTTCAGACTTCCGGGTTTTCAAACTTTAAAGATGGCGGAATCATGTCATTGTAAGGTGAGAGTTTCTCTCAATTATGCGGAGTTATTTGTTCAGTTAGGTGGGTGTTTCATGTATTAGGGTGTATGCGTGATGGGGTCGGCGTGGGGTGACCATTCTCCCGCCCTCATGGCGACCATGACCTCCCTCTACCTGTACTCCCGCCAGGAGCGGCGGACATCGGGCGACTAGCTGGGGAGACCTTGGTTTGCCATTTTCACCCCCTACATCCGACCGTCGCCAGCCGGTGAAACGGGAGCCAGCCGGTGGGGCTATTTTTGCAGTAAAGATGAGGTGATGTTTGTAATTGGGATTTCTTTCACATTTCTTCTTAGATTGTGGGCAATATTATTGGATATTCATTCATGGGAAATAACAGTCGTCATTTCAATCGTTCGGTTAAGTAGCAGAACGCCTTGTACTTAAAGATATCGTACGAACACGGGGAGCGATGTTGTTTTGGAACGAAATTTCGTTTTCAAGTTGTTCGCATCCTTAATAACTGACACTAATCGATAAAGATTATCATGGGTAATTATTCCTTATTCAATGCTCTTTGTATGTCATCCAAACTTCTATGAATTTAATTAGCGTAATCGTTGATATTAATTAAAAAGTTGCACCACGTGCGTCTATTCAGGCGACGGTGAACAGCATCAAGAAAAGTTATAGTGAGACGGTGAACAGCAAATATATGCGACGGTGATCAGCACGTGTTAAAAGTAGAAGTCTTGTCTTGCATTGAAAACTGTGTTGTATGAGCGACCAAAACGGATTACGAATCAGATCATTATGAATTATATTTAGGGACCAAATGTTCAGCAGTGTGGGTTGGGCTCTCTGCGTCGCGCGGATCTCTCCAACGTGAGATTCCCTGTACATTGTGACATCGTACAATATGACGTTAAAACAATGGCGTATATGTTATGTGTTGTAGATCTAACATGGCGATAGGCTAAGTATTGTATATTGTTCGACATTTTATCACAACATATAGGCTATGTCAGACGACGATGAGGAGGTACCTATTGATCCAGCCAATGGCTCTTTCTTTGAATTGCCCTTTGCCGAAATTGTGGAAGGAAATGTGGCTCCAGGGCCTTCCGGCAAAACATATATATGTACAACATGTGGGGTCAGCTATAAGACAGACGACTTCTTGGTGAGACACAGAAAAACGCATGACAGCACGTATCCCTTAAATTGTGGACGTTGTACTCTGTTTTTTTGATACAGATGAGAAGTTGCAAGAACACATGACGGCAAAGCACAGTCAACGCTACTTATGCGACACTTGTGGACGATCATTTAACCGAAAATTCAATTTGAAGGTGCACTTGAAGATGCACATTGGAATGGAGTTACAATGCCCTTATAATGGTTGTGAGAGACGATTCCCACGGAGAAGTCTTCTGGCGGATCACTTAAATTCCCATATCGGAAACAAGCCACACTCGTGTCAAACTTGTGACCGAGAATATTGCACTAAGGCTTCTCTCACCCGTCACCAAAAAGTTTCTTCTGCTGGATATATAAAATGTAGTACATGTGGCAAAAGTTTTGCTACTCTTTCCGGAAGGGATGACCACATTGCCGCAGACTACAACAAGAAGAGATATCATTGCCAATGTGGTAAAGTATATAAATGGCGGGGCAGTTTCCGCAGACACACGAAAAGCCATTCCAATTAGTGGGCCTAAGGGTTATTTTCGAGTCGCAGTACATGGGCGTCGCTAGGAGTTTTCAAGGGGGGAGGGGGGGTCGACTATCATAGCACTTTAGGCGAGGATGCAGGGGCCGCCTAGGCCCCGGAAGCTCCGGGGTCCTAGATCGCCGGAGATGCGTTCTAAGCGTTTACCCGGAATTAAATCTGAACATAATGTATGCAGATTTAGGGTTATATTATACAGCTCTGGGGCCTTAGACGCATTCTGAGCGATTTCCAACACATCATTTGTCAAATATCACTATAATATTTTATTCTCTTGTCATCTTGAAAACAGTAATAATGCTTTGGGCCGATATACCTCGTAGTCTAACCCAATGGCGTGGGAACGTAATGGAAAGTGGGACGGGGGGCGGGGTGCGCCACTATCACAGATCACAGCCCAAGAGGCGGGGGTCCAGGGGCCGCCAGGGTCCCGGAAGCTCCGGGGTACTAGATTGCCAGAGATGCATGATTCTATTTTCACAATTTTTTTTCGCAATTATAAGCATGCATCGATATTGAAAACATTGCATCTCATGCCTGCATCCTTTTGACTTTCTACTTATATCTAAAACATACAAAACGATGACTTTTAGTTCTTGGGAGGGAAACCAATATGCCTACAGATACGATTCATTCACACAAAGATAAAACAAGGAAATCCTCACAGTCCAACGGGCGAGGGTCCACGGGCCGCTAGGCCCCGGAAGCTCCGAAGTTCCAGATCTCCAGAGATGCGT
This sequence comes from Hanleya hanleyi, assembly GCA_036873755.1. Taxonomy (NCBI): domain Eukaryota; kingdom Metazoa; phylum Mollusca; class Polyplacophora; order Lepidopleurida; family Hanleyidae; genus Hanleya; species Hanleya hanleyi. The sequence goes on along the minus strand of JAVTVY010053027.1, from coordinate 925 downwards.
TCTAAGCGTTTTCCCAGAAATAAATTCGAACACAATGTATGCAGATTTATGGTTCTATTTTCACGTATGTTTCGCATTTATAAGCACTCATCGATATTGAAAATAATCATACTTCATGCGTGAATCCATTTGACTTTCTATAAAACACATGGAAAAACGATGACCTTTACATCATGGAACATTAGAACCAGTATGATAGCGATTCATTTACACAAAGCTAAAATGAGCGATCCTCACAGCCTAACAGGCGAGGGTCCAGGGGCCGCCTAGGCCTCGGAAGCTCCGGGGTCTCTGGTTTGCCGGAGATGCGTTTTACGCGTTTTCCCGGAAACAAATCTGAACACAATGTATAGATTCATGCATGGTTCTATTTTCACATTTGTTTCGCATAAACCCGCATCGATATTGAAGAATATGCCTGACTCCATTTGACTTCCTGGTTTGACACAAACAAAACAGGCCTATAACACATCATTACACGTCCTGGCACTCTATCTGTAATTTTTGTGGGGACATGGTCAGTTAGGGATGCTGAAAAGTGGTGGTGGTGGTGGGGGGGGGAGGGGGCAAAGATATTCGCCCACTCCTATGTTCGCCTGCTTTATCCGTCGAGGGTTCCCCTGCTGTATCCGTCGAGGGTGGCGTCTCATGAACAGAGATACAGCTCAGAGCGCCAAAACGTAAAGTCGCGGTGAACCATTGTTGAGCGAACTGATGCGTCACTACTGGAACGAAGCATGCATACGTTTCTGGAGACGGACTAGTAACATTTTTATTTTCTTTCTTTTCCCTTTTGCTTTTTTGTTTTGTTTTTGTTTTCGTTTACCCTGTTTTTTTTTATTTGCTTTTTCTTCTGTGTTTTTTTGGGCGCGTCCAAGGAGAGTCGTTCGCACCTGACGACCCCCCCCCCCCCCCGCGACGCCCC
>JAVTVY010053026.1:0-25165 GCA_036873755.1 Hanleya hanleyi | reverse complement strand
AGGACTAAGCCCCAGAAGAAGAAAAAGAAGAGAAGTAGTAGTAGGAGAGACATCTTCGCATAATGGCATTCATTCACTCCGAGTCGTGTCCGTCTACCAACAGTGAATTGGATTTGTGGACTATTCCACCCACCCAAACCAGTGTAGCCGAAGGACGTTGGGTAGAACATCGACCCCTGGCTAGCCTGACGGGGATGGGTCCCGTGGAATTTACCATTGAAAACAAAGATACGGCCTACCTGGATTTAGCCCACACCTACTTGTACGTGAAAGCCAAAATAACGGACAACGACGATACGGACATAGCGGACGGTGCGGTAGTAGGCCCGGTGAATCTTTGGCTGCACTCCTTGTTCCAACAGGTGGATATAGGTCTGAACGATAAACTCATCAGTACGTCCACCAATACGTACCCGTACCGAGCCTACATGGAAACGCTGTTGTCGTACGGTAGTGATGCCAAACAATCACACTTACAAGCTGCGATGTACTTCAGGAATAAACCCGGATACCTGGACAACATAACCGGTGGCAATGCTGGGTTCATCACACGCAAAAGAATGACAGCCGAAAGCAAGTCCATCGATATGATGGGACGACTGCACGCCGATCTGTTCCTGCAAGACCGCTACATGGTGAACGGTGTATCCATCAAGATCAAGTTGATCCGTTCCTTACCCGCGTTCGCCTTAATGGCCGGTGGAGAGGGGGATATCCATTACAAGATCGTCATTGAAGATGCAGCCCTGTTTGTCCGTACGGTAGATTTGCAACAGGGCGTGTTGCTGAGTCACATGGAAGCCTTATCGAAAAAACCAGCCCTGTACCCCATCCGACGCGTACACACCAAGGTGTTCTCTGTGCCAGCAGGTACGATGATGGCCAACAGAGAAAATTTATTTCTAGGGGATCTGCCTAAACGTCTTACCCTGGCGTGTGTGACCAACACCGCATTCAATGGAAATTGGGCTGAGAATCCGTTCAAATTTCAACATTTCAACATTAACTTTGTGGCACTGCACGTGGCCGGCCATCAAATTCCAGCCCGTCCATTACAACCGGACTTTACTAGCGGAAACTATGTGCGGACCTACCTGAACCTGTTTACAGCCACAGGACAAAACAACCAGGACGAAGGCAATACCATCAGTCGAAAAGACTTTAGCCATGGGTACACATTGTTCGCCTTTGACCTCACCCCCACCTTGGAACACGATCATCAACTGGCTTTGCTCAAGAAAGGAAACCTACGGTTGGAACTGCGTTTCGCCACCCCTCTAGTCAACACCATTAACGTGATTTGCTACTCCGAGTTTGATAACGTCATCAGCGTGGATCAGCAAAGAAACGTGCTGTGTGACTACGCCAGCTAAGAGTCATGGATACAGAGCAGCTGATGAGCATACTCCAGCGAGATGCGAAGATCCCCTTTCGAGGTGTGTTTCCACGCAATGTGTTTCCCGCCCACTCCACCACCCCAGCAGCCTACATCCTGAATACAGACACGAGGAGTCGACCCGGTGAACATTGGATAGCTGTGTACGTGGACACCCTAGGCCAAGGCGAATACTTTGATTCCTACGGACTTGCACCCCTACATGCCGATTTGGTGAAATTCACGGACGTCTCTACTACAGAGTGGCGTTGGAATACTCAAAGATTACAAGGACCCTTGAGTAGTGTGTGCGGACAGTACTGTGTGTTTTATCTCACTCATCGGAGTAGAGGACATTCTATGCCCACCATTGTACATATGTTTGATGATTATTGTCAAGCCGAAGACCGTGATGTCCTCGTCTATGACTGGACGGCCTCTCGTTTTAATGTGCATGCTCGATTTCTCTGGTTAACTTAAAAATGTACTGCGCGCGCAGGCCACTTGTTTATTATTATCACGTTATATTGTTATGACGTTGTTGTTCTGACGTTCTGTTGAATAAAAGATGAAAAAACACAAAAAAATGATTTGACTTTCTCTTTTTATTTAAGTCAACAAGAATGGGTTACTGAATAGGTACAAATAGAATACAGGGTACAAATAGTAGGGGTATGTACACATAGAATAGTGGTGGTATGTATAAGGTACAAAAAAAAGTTCTGTCAGGAGTAGGATTCGAACCTACGACAGCAATCGCCGACCAGCACTTAATACCGGCGCCTTAGACCACTCGGCCATCCTGACTTTTACAGTTTTATAACTCGTGTATCAACAGTTATAGTTCGACATTGTTTTTACAAGTCCAAGTAAGTGGTGCTCACACCGTCGGCCAACACTTTTCGTTTGGGATAAAAGAAAGTAAAGGCGTCTCGTTGCTGGATATAGGTGCGCATCTGGTGGTCGACGACCCGGAATCCTCTGTTAGTGCCACTCGCACTGGCCTGGCTTTGCAACACGCCCAGGTAGAGAGCTTTGTCGATGGCAGGGTCACGTCGGTTGACACCTTTACAACTAAACTTATTTTCGTCTTCGTCTCCTCCGTAACAGTAATACGTCTTGGAGGAGAGCGCAATCATAGCATCCCCACTCCACTCCAGCTTGAACAGGCCCGGCGTACGCTTATCGTACTGGTAATGGTCACATCGAGGTAGCCACTGGTCCCGTTCCTCTTCATACTGGGCCCGTAACTCGGGTTTCACCAGGGACTCCCAATCCGCATTAGAGACGGCCATGTAGGACGAGTCGGTATCCATCTCCATGAGTTGCCAGTCTGAGGGATTAAAATAGACACCCATGAAGTCATAGAGAAACTGCAGCATCCTCAACTTGGCCACCTGGTAGACCATACATCCAATCTGCAGGGGTAAGTTGTACCGGGTAGTCTTCTTGGCTGAAGTGACTTCATAGGTGTCGTCATCGATGACCTCCACGGATCGAAACAGAGGAGAATTCACTTTTTTGCGGGCTTGGGCAGTAGTACAAATGTTCACGTTGACGTGCTTATCCTGGTTCGTTACCGTTTTTCCGTAATAACCATTGCCAGTGAGCTTCCAAGATTCAGCGATGATGGCCTGACTCGGGTCTTGATCACCTTGACGACGGGCCGACGTCACGATGTCGGCATTCTCCGCAAAACAAGCCTCGGGTACGTACTGTATCACTTGATATATTTGAGTAATTTCCAAACCGTGGTTCATGTACCACTGCAGTAAGGGGGTGCCCAGCAAGATTTTCTCGGCCCACATACTACCAATCAACATCCGTCGAGGTTGAGGCAAACACTCGTGTTGCTCCGCATAGGTCCTCATGGTGTCCCCAATATCCGCCCGACCCACCAGCGTGTTCTTAAAGATGGGAGGGCACTGCGCGAAGAGAGGCTTGAGAGTGTCGGGAACATGGAGGTCGCATTCCACAAAGCCGTAGAGGTCCCCCGAACGAATGGCGTCCAACATCTGTGGCAGACTCAGCAGTCGCCGACGACTCAAGGGGTACTCACGCTCTTTTAGGAAACGTCGTAAATGGGGCAGGGCCTGGCACATCGTGTGAAATTCACACTCCCACATTTCAATCAGATGGTATCCTCTCTCTTTCACATAATCTCCGTTCGCCACCACTTCTTCGCGTAATTCTTGCGGTGTTTTTTCACGTCGCTCGTTGAAGCGGCCAGCGCTGAAATGGCATTCGTGGCCGTGCCAGTAACAGCCATAAAACTGGAAAACGGTCGGTGTTCCTTGTACAAGGGCAAACCCATCGACGGGGAGTCGGCGATCTCCTATACGCTTCTCTGTGGCGTTGGTCTGGTGTCGTATATAAATTCCCCGTCGATAGGCTTCCCAGTCCAACCACTGGTCGGCGAGATGTTTGTACGGTGACCGTTGAGGTGTGAAATGTTGACCGTCTGCCCACCAACGCGTATAATGCCCGCTGGGCATGGGTTGGGCGAGCGACCACAGGTAGAGGGCATTGGCGTCAAATCCAATGATTTTGGCACAGGGTTTCCCACTGGGCAGAGTCGTGACATCCTTCTCGTGATAACGGTGAAAAATAAGGCTAGGTCCGCCCACAATGTTCTGCTTTAGACAATCATGCATGTCTGCATCTTTTTGCTGTATCAGCGAGAAGTACGTAGCACACTCTTGAAAAAGATGGCGAAGCGCTAGACCCGGTAAACTCAAGCACTCCTTGAAGATATCGACGTGCATTTGGCGACGAAAGAGTTGCACCATTTTCTCGGCCGCTTCCAGGAAAGGAACCACATCTAGGTTATTATACCATATCAGGAAATCTCGCAAGGTCTGCATATGTTCATCGTTCCATACCTGCTGTAGTTCCCGGTACGTGTCTTCCGGACATTCCACTTGCTTCAAATCATCAAAGAAGGCGTGCCGGAGTGGCAACTGTGTTTCCTGCAAACGGTCGAGCGATGATATATACGTGTAAGGGAACCTCCCTTTGGTTTGTGCACAGTTATAGGCCTTGCCCCACTGATCATAGCTACAATTAGGAGCTAAGTAGTTCCGTACATCCAGGAAATGCAGTGATGTGGTAGTGAGGGCCATATGATTATTGATCTTCTTGATCACGGACTTGAGGGTATTCGCCTGGGCCAAGTAAGGGTAGAGAAATTCTTTCACCATGTTCAAATCATAGCGTCCCGAGTTGAAGCCGAGCACCGGTAACTGGCCTAGGTATTGTAGGAAGCGCACTTTCAATTTCTCCGCATACGGTTTCGGTAAAGGTACATCCTGCGACTGCAGAGGCTGCGACTGCAGGGACTCGGACTCGGACTCGGACTCTTCATCGTCGCTGAACGATACACCGGGTACAGGAATGCGGTCGTCCAGTTGGTCCAGTACGTCCTGAAACTTGGCCACCAACAATTCCGTAGTAGCCGCACTGACTTGCTCTAAATACTCCATCATGCGGGTAATCAACTCATGGGAGTCCCCCGTGGACACGAAACACACCGGAGCAGCGTCATAGCCAGGTACGTTGCTGGAAATACTGACACTCAGAGGAATATGGCGCTGCGTCCACTGCGTTTTTGCTGAAAACATGTCCATGGGCTCCAACAGGGCCTCAAAATCGTAACACGCCCGGTAGGAAAAATAACGGTCCTCTTCCGGTATCATCACACCCTCATCGGCCAGTTCCTGGAAAATAGTAGGCGTATTATGATACACTCCACCCGGATATACTCGCTTGACACTGTTGTCACAGATTTTCTCGTGGCGATGTAAGTCGGTGGAGCGATGAAACACCCGATGGCATTGGGCACAACTGAAAGACTGAGCGTACTGGCTCATATTGGAGATCAGCGAAAAATGACTCACGCCATTGTCGTCGAACACATTGACTTTCATGGTAGCAGCATACCGTTCTGTTGATCGCCGAACCAATTCAGCCACAAATGTATCGTCCTCGCATCGTAATCGATAGACAAAGATATTAATGTCGAACAGTGTTTCCACGTCATCCAAATTCTTAAAAGGCACTCCACGGAAGTGCCGCGGGTCAATGTCTTGCGCCTGTAAATACTGTTCCCAATAGTGATCGGCCACTGTGTCACAACACTGGGGGTTACACTCGTCCACATGCACGGCCAAACACCGAAACAGACATTTCCGGTCTTTGTAGGGCCCCTTCAGCCCTGCTGTTAATGCATACAGGCCGTGTCGATGAAGCAACCACGGAGGGAGTAGTACAGGAGCACCGATAGGATGATCTCTCATTTTCGTGACGAAAAATGTGACGTTGGTCACCATTTCCACCAACCATTGGGTATTGGGGCGTTGCAACCGAGCCCATTCCAATGGATCCAACGTAGTCAATTGGTCGATGAGTGGCTCCAGAGAAATCGCATCCGTCACCGTGAACGGCTGATCAAACACATAGGTATTATTGCTGGGATAATAATACCGCAGCTGGTCCGTCTCCTTGTGCCGTAAAATGTACCCGAATGTCATATTCAACTTGAACGCTGTCACCTGATCTTTGAAAATGTTCTCGGCATAGGTAGACAGATACGTGAGGTCCTGCAGTCGGTAGTTATACAAGTCCAATAGACGACGGTCACGGTGAAAACAATGGCGTATGGTAGCCCAGTGACGTTGATAAATGTCCCTGACACGGTCATCTTCAGGCAAGACTTCAATCGGAGGTACTGCTGGGTCCCAGGGAAAATCTTCTCCACGTCTCATGCTTTTCGTCTCATACAAGCGGATAGGCAAGCAGGCAGGCAGGCAGGCAGACAGGTCAGGTAAGTCAGATTGAATACACCCCTACCCTAAAAATCGACTCCTTTTATACGTTTTTCTACAATCCGCCATCTTGTACCCAGCACCCACCATCCACACACGCCGCCATCTTGTACCCAGCACCCACCATCCACACACGCCGCCATCTTGTACCCAGCACCCACCATCCACACGCCGCCATCTTGTACCCAGCACCCACCATCCACACACGCCGCCATCTTGTACCCAGCACCCACCATCCACACACGCCGCCATCTTGTACCCAGCACCCACCATCCACACACGCCGCCATCTTGTACCCAGCACCCACCATCCACACGCCGCCATCTTGTACCCAGCACCCACCATCCACACGCCGCCATCTTGTACCCAGCACCCACCATCCACACGCCGCCATCTTGTACCCAGCACCCACCATCCACACACACGCCGCCATCTTGTACCCAGCACCCACCATCCACACACACACGCATGCGCACACGCCCAATTGTGACGTTAACAAAGGTTCTGCGCATGCGCAGTGAGGCGCTACTTTATCAATTTACGCCTTGTATACTGCTTGCGTGCGAACAAGCTACGATTTGGAAAAACTGAGACGAATTAGCTTGAAATTCTCAATGCATACACTGCTTCGGAATTATTCATATACCTTGCACTCTGTGGGTTTAGCGTGTGTGAAAAGGAATGTTTGAAGAGACGATTAACCTGGAGGAGATGATAACCAAATTGCAAACATATCGTGAAATATATCTAAACTAGCAATCGTACGGTGGCCCGTAGAGGACATTCATGTTTTTTACCTTTTAGGTGATTTGCTCTGACTTTTTCGTGTTTTCCTTCGACTTTTTCGTGTTTTTCTTCGACTTTTCAGAGTTCTTGTTCGAATTTTCTGTGTTTTCTTTCGAAAACATCGCGAAATGAAAAAAAAATTGTGAAATACTTTCCACCGCGGTGAAATACTTTCACCGCGGTGGGAAATACTTATCACCGCGGTGAAATACTTTCCACCGCGGCAGAAATACTTTCCACCGCGGCGAGAAATACTTTCCACCGCGGTGGGAAATACTTTCCGCGGTGGGTCCACCGCGGTGTAAAAGTTTCCACCGCTTTTCACCGCGGTGACAAGTACTTTCCACCGCGGTGTAAAAGTTTCCACCGCGGTGTAAAAGTTTCCACCGCGGTGTAAAAGTTTCCACCGCGGTGTAAAAGTTTCCACCGCGGTGTAAAAGTTTCCACCGCGGTGGAAAGTATTTCTCACCGCGGTGGAAATTATTTCTCACCGCGGTGGAAAGTACTTTTCACCGCGGTGGAAAGTACTTTTCACCGCGGTGGAAAGTACTTTTCACCGCGGTGATAAATATTTCCCACCGCGGTGGAAAGTATTTTCCACCGCGGTGGAAAGTATTTCACCGCGGTGGAAAGTATTTCACAATTTTTTTCATTTCGCGATGTTTTCGAAAGAAAACACAGAAAATTCGAACAAGAACTCTGAAAAGTCGAAGAAAACACAAAAATGTCGAAAGAAAACACGGAAAAGTCGAAGGAAAACACGAAAAAGTCAGAGAAAAACACCTAAAAGGTAAAAAACATGAATGTCCCCTACGGGCCACCGTACAATCGCTATATAGGTGAAACATTGCTGAAATTCCAGCTGGCTCACTCGTTTACCTTACATGGTCCTTGTTCACCTTGATGATGTAATTATAGTTTACCAGCTGTATTTGCCCTCAGCTTACCACGTATCGACCCCGATCCGAGAGCCACTCTTTGTCATACAGGGACTGAGAAAAACGAAATTAATTCTCCCCTCATCTACCTACTGTTTTACCGATATTCTATGATGCTTAATGTTATATCGGTCTGTCTCCCTAGAACGACTACTTTTTCTCTGACACTTCACGAGTTGGCTTGCAATGATCGATTTCATCTGAATTTATTCACCCCACAAGACAAACAGTTGAGGCGGAAAAATGAAAAGGTTAAAACATTCTTAGATCGATAAAATACGGAGATCGATACCCCTATCAGAGAACTTGATAAATGAAGCCATCTGTATCTATTCGTCCTCAGTGGTGCAAGGATTTCGTGCTGAAAATATAGTACATCAACCTCGCCAAACTTGTTGAGAAATATTGCGAACTGGAAGTTTCCAAGTCTAACTCATCTAAACCATTTAGGAGTGCTAAAGTGTCTATCAAAGAAGAATTGCCAATGGCTAAGAACAATATATCATGTACGCAGATGTCAGCAGTTTTGAATACCACAAATGCGTCTCCAGTATTCAGTGAGGGAGAAGCGGGTGTTCAGATATCGGATGTGGAACTCACATTAGTGCCTTTCTATGTGGTTCTTATGTTCGTTACAGTTTGCGGAAACAGTTTCTTAATTCTTTACATGTCAAGAAATCGACAGTTTTCTAGTAACTTTAGTGTCTATGCCAAATCACTGGCCTTCGCTGATTTCACCGTTGGATTCTTTCTAGAACCACTGAACTTAGTACAAATATATTGGCCGCAAGTGACAAGGACGTTTATGTACTGTCTCCTCTGGAAACTCCCCGACTACGCGTTGACGTCGATATCCATATTTTTGTTGGACGCCATTGCATACGACAGGTACAAATGTGTCACAAGTCCTCTCATTTATCGAACACGCTTTACCAAGAGACGCTCAGTGGTCATCTCTGTTTCTGTATGGATTCTAGGATTTGTTATCTGGATTCCATTTATCGTTAGCCAACAGTTCAATGTTGTCTACAAATCGACAATGCTCGGGGGAAAATGCCAGATAGGCTCGGGATACTTCACCATATTACAGGCAACTGTAGCGTATTATGTTCCGATTGTGATTCTTGTTGCTGCGTACGTGCTTTTGCTGAACAGGCTAAATGATCGAGCCAAGGAATCGCAACCGAAAAGGGAGATCAATATTTACATGGTTGCTAAAAATGGGGAGAAACGTGATACATCTTTTTCTCGTGATATAGATGACAGCGATCCTCGTGATACAGATGACAGCGAACCTCGTGGTATAGACGACAGCGAACCTCGTGGTAGAGATGAGAGCGAACCTCGTGGTATAGATGACAGCGAACCTCGTGGTATAGATGCCAGCAATGTTGAAGTTGCTTTGGGAATTGGGGAGCTTTCAAACAGAATTAAACATGATCAAGCAATATTGGAGAGTCAACAACAGGTACCATCCGTGCCACAAGCTATAGATACTCCAGAGTCGTTTGAAGATAATCTTCAGTTGCAGGAGCCTTCCGGAAAAACCCAGTCAGTGTGTATTATTCTTGACGAGAAGCGCTCCACAGATGGCAAGCCAAAAAAGCCACAGAAGCAAAAGCAGAATCCGACGGACATTCCAGATAGAGTGAATTCCTCAGGGATTAGACTACAGCAACACAATTTAAATATCGTAGCGACTTCTCGGCGGGTGTTGATAAATAAACTTTACTCTGAAAACTCCAAATTCAAAGCCAAGAATAAACAATGTTTCAAGACTATGCGCGTAATTGTGATACTGTTTCTACTGTGTTGGCTGCCATATTGCGTTGTTTGGCCAATACAGAGAATTTGTAAAGGATGTGTCCCATATTTTATCTACGAAACGTCGTCTCTTCTTTCTTACACGAACTCGGCGATTAACCCATTCGTGTACGTGTTCACGAGTAAAACAATTCGTTCTATACTAGCGAATGTGTTGCAGAGACGCCAGAATAATAAAACCACAACACGGGTTGCTCCCGTGACTAGAAAACAGCCAAACTAAGTCGACTCCAAAAGAGACTGGGTGAGTAAGTTAGAAGGATTTTAACTTCGATTTCAACAATTGTTCAGTCATATCACGACGACACAGTCACGTTATCTGTGACGCCGGGCCATCTAGTGCTTTATCCTCCAATAGAAACAACCCCTTATAACGAATATGCCGTGGTATTTATACTGCATCTTCAAGGCACTTGAACAATTGAAGAGTCGGGGAAATTCCCCGGAACCGGAATGATGCGTGTCTTTGAACATAGTGGTAACAAGTGGCATGGAAAGGTATCGAAGTTTCCCGTTTTTGTGTGGGGTTATGAGTATTTCACATCATGCCATCACTTTTTTGACTGACTTGTTGGCAAAGTTGACAGCTCAAATCACACGACATTGGATGTCACATTGTATGACAGTTTTTAGCTCTAAATATTGATCGGAGAATTAAGATTGTTAACTTTCTGATGAAGTTTATAGCTCGATTCGAATATATTTGTGGTTGTGTCTGTTTCATGGAAAAGAATATTTTAGTATATTTTTGTGTTGTTATTCACTGTTCAGCTGCATACTCTTAACTCTTTGTTAACATTGCTACTCACACATGATATTATTGGAAGATTTTCTTTGAAGTATTTGTCTCCCCTTACTTGCATCCTGCTTTTGGCGTATACATGTGGATATCTATTTGTTCAGTACACGTCTGCACGACTATATTGTTTGTTATGTTTTATGGAGTTGGAATATCTTTCTCCGGGTGGACTGATGACACACCCTGCACAAATGTTTGAACGGCGCCGCACTATAGGTATAATTGCCGCCAGAGTAAAAGATTAGCATAAGCTTGATAGACGTTTCGCTCAGCTCGGACAGCTTAAGCTGTGGGATTTCGTCGTCTAAAATCAGTCATAGTCTCAGAGCGAATCGTTCCACTTATCAGTACGTATATGAAGGGATTCCATGCCGAGTTTGTGTAAGCTAAAATACAAGAGGATGCGAAGACAATATTGGGAACACATGACAAACAAAATTCCCTCATGGGTCAAAGTGTGCAAAATAGGATTCAAAATACTAAACATACAGTAATTAACAGGCTCATTATCTCCACGCATCTCTTATTTTGCGAACTGATCTTTGAAGTTTCCCCGAGAACGGAATTGTGGCGATTTACCTCAGAGAGTTTAGAGCCTCTCCGTATTGTATCCATACAACTTTTGTCTACTACATCTGTGTTTCTTGCATGCTGATTTACGTCAGTGTCAATCACATAAACTTGCCGTTATACGACAAGAAGTAGAAAAATGGGGAGATAATATGCTTGGATGGCTTGTCTCATGGTAAAATAACCGAAGCCTATTCTCATATGAACCTAGCTTCCTAGCGTTGTTGTCCTCGTTGAATTGTCGGCAAAAAGGAATGCAATCCAGACACGAAATCCACGAATCTGCATCGTTAATGAAATTATTATAGTGTGTGTTTTCGTAAAGCATGTTCGATGAAGAAACGGGTTCGTCACAGATCTCTACCGATCATAGCCAATGGTACTTAGGAGGAACATGGATATTCGTGTCCAGTGAGTAATCTAATATCTTCCAGAAAATGCACATGGAGATGTTATTGAACACTTCTGGTTGGAGCACTGCAATTCTCACACTGATATCAGCCAAGACCAACGACGTGGCGTAAATGAAAAGTTGCTGTTGAAAATGGACGAGAAATATCCATGAATAATGATCAGAATAATAACTATGGAGGCTGAGAATATGCCAAAATTTGTTCTATGGGCAGGCACTGAGACGTGAAATCACCTATGGTATGGTGAAAGTCTGTTACATTTGTACGCCGGTCACCGGATCCATCCATTTACAGATCTTTGGATATTGTGCTATCCCTGCCTTTGCAGAATAATATAGGAAGTGCACTGTTAAACATGCGTAGAGAATCTAAACACATAAGCTACGCGCATACCTGTCAACACTTTTTCCACACGTCATCCCGCTAAACATGTGGTTTAGTGATTTGGTGCTTAGGGTTTAAACATGTTTATCGATAGTTCCCTACCAAACATGTTTAGCCATAGTCCTCTGCTAGACACGTTTAAATTCTAAACATTACATTGGGGGAACATGTTTAGCCATTGGACGTGTGGAAAAAGTGTTGATAAGCATGCGCGTAGCTCAAGCGTTTAGCTTCTGAACATGTTTAGCAATAGCAGTGTGCTGAAAATATAAATTTGCTCTGGATGTTATGTTCTTCGACTTCATATTCTTTGTCTCCGTGGACACACCATGCATCCCCTTCTTGGTGCCAAGGCACATAACTAACTGCTGAATCTACTTTGGTGGAGAAATCAGAAGCCAACAACAAACTGAAATAAAACAATCCATAAATTTATTAAGGAAAGTAGTCATTAGGCCACAAGGTTGACAGGACAGTTATCAAAACTAGCCTTAAAAATAGTCAAACTGGCTCATTTAATATCTCCACAACAGGTCGTTTAAACTGCTTCTAATATACATAATCAGGGGGAACAACTCAGAATCATGCCATCAGGTCGAAAAAGTCCTTAACATCCACAACTACTGTATAGTGACAATTAAATCGTCAATTGAATTCATTATAAATCCTGAGACTATACATGTAGTTGCGCTCACAAGAAAGTTGGTGAAAACCAGCCTTAAAAATAGCCAACAGGTTGTTTAAAATGCTTCTGATATACATGATGAAGGGGAACAACTGAGATCAGGAAAATGTGAACCAGGTTGAAAAAGTCCAACACATGCACAACTACTGTATGGTGACAATAATGTGTATTACGTCATCAATTGAATTCATCATAAATCCTGAGACTATACATGCAGTTACACGGGTCTGCTTTGGAATGTAGAATAACATATACATGTAGCCACTTTCCCCAAATCGGTTAATTGGAAATAGAATGATTTTAATTGGTCAATCAATGCCTAATTCGCAAAAATATCACAACTCTGCTTAAGTCACTTTCTTCACCTTGATTCAGTTGTATAATGTATATCCCAAGTATCAATCCAGCCTGGACAAATATATATATCCCATTCACTAAAGGTTTGAGGAACAAAGGGCCATAACTCTTGAAAATATAACCGATACGCAGAGAAACTTCACGCTGCACAACTATGGGGCATTGACCACATAACATGCAAATTTCATACTTGTCCATACAATATTAACCGAGATCCAGCCCAGACAAGTCCCAATTCACGGAGATTTCAGGAACAAAGGGCCATAACTCTTAAAAATCTAAGCGAAACACGGAGAAACTTTACACTGCACAACTATGGGACACTGACCACATATCACGCAAATTTCATGCTTGTCCATACAATATTAACTGAAATCCAGCCCGGACAAGTCCCAGTTCACAAGGATTTCAAGAACGAAGGGCCATAACTCTTGAAAATCTAACACTCAGGAAGGGCTCAATTCGCACTTCTGATTTGGTCTTTAATTCTTCTTGAAACTTCAACCAGGCTTTAACTTCCAGATCCGCAAGGTCTGTTCCCTTGAATAACATAAGAAAATAAGAGGGTGTGTCAATTTTGTGCCAATTTGCAACTCATATTTGGATAGCTTCAAATTTAACTAAGCAAATATTGAGAAAGATCAGACAAATGGATGAATGTGTAAAATATATGCTTAATGCCTCTAAGGGCTGTTCCAGGAAAATGTACATGGGGGGACAGATCCCCAACAACTCACGCAACCCATATGTCCAATGTTACAAGCTGAGTAGCTAGCAGGTCCTCCGCCAAGTAGCCTGTTTGAGAGCGTACAGCATATACGCTTCCAATTTCTCCTTAAATATAACTTGGAAAGTGGATATGTGTATATGGAAAGGGACGTTTATCTGGAATTGTTGAGACAATTTGAGAAGGTTTGGGAATCAGTAATGGGTAGTGTAACACTGGAATGTAAGTCTGTAGTCGTATATGGGTTTGCGGATGGTGAGATTTATAAATCGATGGGAGGAATGGATCAAGATATTGTGTTCACAACACATATGTGCACAATATGGGTGAGTGAAATCCAAAATGGTCAATGGCAGCCATCTTGGATTACATAATGAGATCAATACCAATGGCCGTCTAGCTGGTGTGAAGCACCTTCTCAAGTTTGACGTCAATGGGACGAATTGTTCTCACGATACCGCGTTCACAAGATGCGGGACAGACGGAATCCAAGATGGTCAATGTCAGCCATCTTGGATTACGTACCTCAGTGGAAATCAATACCAATGGCCATCTAACTCATGTGAAGCACCTTCTCAAGTTTGAAGTCGAATGGTTGAGTTGTTCTTAACATATCATGTTCAACAGATGAAGGATGGACGGAATCCAAGATGGTAAATGGGAACCATCTTGAATTACATACTACCTCAATGAAAATCAATACCAATGGCCATCTGATTGATGTGAAAAACCCTCCCAACTTTGAAGTCGATTGGTCATATTGTTCTCGAGGTATTGCTTTCACAAGATGTGAGACGGATGGAATCCAATATGGTCAATGGCAGCCATCTTGGATTACTTACCTCAGTGAAAATCAATACCAATGACCATCTAACTGATGTTAAGAACCTTCCCAAATTTGAATTCGATTGATTCGTTCCCCCCCTACCGAGGTATATTTTTCTGAAACAGCCCTAATCAATTGCACAACGATATTCTCTTAATACTGCGCAGAAAAAATTATGTTTAAGCAGAAAAACTTACCGGGTACACAATACACTTAAAATATTTGAAAATTTTCATATCTGTTTTGCAGATAAATTCTCTCAATAAATCCTAAAAGATATTTTTTCTGAATTATTAGAGGGATTACCATGAGGCAGGATAATTACAAAATTGTGTAGTTTCATCATACCCCAGAATACAAAACCTGTCGCTCAAGTCCATTATGGCCGGTTTCACCAGGGATTATTAAGCTGTGATGAGATACAAAGTACATGTAGCAAAACTAGGTGATATTACTTGAAGTAAGTACTGGATTTTCACATAAAGTGTGCATACTCACTCCATCTTCTCCGTCTGAGGTTGGGCCAACAAGTAACAGCTCATCCAGTTTGGTCATCAGTTCTGCATAGTTGGCTTCCAGGTCTATAGCTTTATCCTGTTTCAAGAGCTGGTACTCCAAAATTATCTGCAGAAGGAAGTATGCTTATATCAAGAAATCAACCGTTAAACAACAGAATGGTATAATTTCTATTCTTGCGCTATAATGAACAAAGTGAATTATCAGATTTTTTTGTTTTTGTCCTTTAGATTACCAACATTAACTACATTTGCTGATATGCTGCTTCTTCGAGTGTGATATTTCTAAGGAGTCTACGATACATCTATTGGATTTGATTTTAATAATAAAAACAACAATGTATTGAGATTAACTGGATATCTTGACATTCCTCAATAAGACCTTTAGCTGCATCATAACAAAGACAATATGTAGGATTTCAAACAAATGTAGAACACTTGAGCGTAGTTTGATGTTTTTCATCAATAGGTAACAAGAGCCCAAGGGGCTTCAATATACACCCATACATTCAAAATTACACTGGTCCAAATTTGAAGGTTGTTTAAATGCCTTGGTCCCAATTGGTAGCTAGCAATCCAGAGAAAGGCCTAAGATTTTGTGCTTACGAGAACTTAACATTTATGACACCTTATATTGATGGATAAACTAAAAGGGGCTTAACACTTGGTAACTAGGTGACCTTGAAACATGAGCCGAGAGCTCGCATATCCCACAATGAAATCGACAATAGTCCAACACAAGAAAATATTAATTTTTCTTCAAATAGATTCCCGAACAGAGAAAAATTTTCATGAAGGAAGAAAAATGTGAAAAAGTGATGAACCTTTGTTCTTGAGTTAATAAAAATATATGAAGTTCAGAATATATGAAATCCCAGTTAAAATAGTAAATGCATGGTATTTATTTCACAACAGTTAAACTGAATGTAGCTGTATCACATGTATCAAACAGGAGAGAACTCAACAGGACAAATGTCATATATATGTAGGGCAGACAACTCTGAATAGTCCAACCTAGCAATAGCCAGTTAAACTGGATTCAGTTTTGTGGGACTGTGACTTGACCTTTTGACCTCAAAATGAATAGGGTACCTTTTTACCCTTCGAGTAAGGTATACCTAATGATTGGTACCAATCCATACATTGAAACTGGGGATATCGCACGGACAACAAACATTAATGGATGGATGGTACACGTCCCATCATCTTCCCTTAATGTATCTACGGACATTAAATCATGATTTTTAGGAATTTCAGGATTTGAGGTCACAGTGACCTTGATCTTTGACCGTGACCTACATTTTGGTACGCGACACATCCTGTCCCCCTACTGTATATACTGACACAAAAAAATATATACTTTTAATAATTTCTTGAATTTGGGATCACAGTGACCTTTGACCTTGACCTAGTTTTTGGTATGCAACATCTTTCCCCCTTACTGAATCCACTCACAAAAATTAGCAATTTTCAATAATTTCTTGATTTTTAGGCGTGACCTTAGACCCCTGACCTTGACCTACATTTGGTATGTGACACATCGGCCTCCCTTAGGGTATCCACTCACCAAATCTTGGAACTGTAGATAGAAAATTGTCAATGATCAATGAATTCTGGATTCTTAGGCCACAGTGACGTTTGACCTATGATCCGACCTCAATTTCAGTACACGACACATCATTTTGACCTAGTATATCGACTCACAAAAAATTGCAACTGTGGCTAGAAAACGGTCACAGGTATAGAACGGACATGAACGGTTGAGTGGATTTTTGGTTTTTAGGCCAGTGACCTTTGACCTCTGACCTTGACCTCCATTTGGTATGCGACATCTTTTCCCCTCAGGGTAATTCACTCACTGGTCAAAAATTGGAACTGTGGATAGAAAACTTTCCCAGATATAGATTGGACACACGGGACGGAAAGACGGACATTCGGACAGACGGACGGAAAGCGCCATGATCACATAATACGTCCGCCTTTTGGGTGGGCGTATAAAAATGGAGATGAGGATTGGGGTAGGTACATAGTTTTTTGGAGCTACATAATACTTTTGATTCAAATAGTCATGCTCCTTTTGACCTCATTGTAGCTTGCACACCCAATGTCAGTTAAATGCAGAGCATTGCATCATTTGTGTATAAAATGACTACGAAAATGTCATTAAAGGTCAGGACTATTGTTCGAACACGATTCAGTTGGCAATTGTCATCATCCAATTATCAAAAAGAAAACCCACTTAGTTGCATTTGTAATAATCCTTACTAAAACAATCTGCAAAACTAAAGAAAATAACTATCAGCATGAGCTAAACATCCAGTAAAGATGTGAATGCAGGGCTTGAAATATTGAAAATCACCAACATGACATTTCTCCTGCTAGGCAAAAAATTTACAGGGCATACTGATTTTAAGCAGGACATTTTTTTACATCGGGATGTTATCAATTTTCATTCAGATTATATTATGTAAATAAATTCCAGAATTAAACCATTAAATAATTCTGAGTTTGTTTTAACTTTATCCCAAATTTATAACATTATTATCAAATTAATAATCATTGGGGAAACAAATCCAATCTGGTATGCCAGTGTAAGTTAACAAAATCGTGTATGGAACATCCATTCTAATTGATTCAGTCGTAGTATAGTTGTACAGAACATCGTCCGCGAGTCCTCCTTGTAGTCTAATCAGGACCGATGAACGCGCCATTCAGCCTTTGTTGCGTGTAACACCAGCTGATGTCGACGAACTATCTTTTGGTACTTTCTGAGGAACTGTTTCGCTCTGATTTCCATCTTCGGGCTGCCTTTTTTCCCCCAGAAGAAGTGAATCCAAATTTAAACAAACCCGCCATCTTTAGACAGTGAGACAGGAAATGACAGATTTGATTTACCACATTCCTAGTAGTCGTCCAGAATATGGTAGCCTAGCATGAAAAATATAGCGTAGATGCGAGTCGATGAGCTAGGCTCTGCAGAACGGGGTTTCTTGAAGAATGACGTGACCCGCTGCGGTCAAATGAAAAATGTTTTAATCTTATCCTGCTAAATAGGTCACCGGGAAAGCCCAGCCGTAAACAACAATGACAGTGAATTTTTGCAACGGGAAAACGTAAAGTGATTTTTCGATCGCAGTGAAACATCGTGAAAGATACTAAAAATTATTTTCTTCTAATCGCTTTGTTTCTCAGTCTGCCTGATTTTGTCCGACTGCCGGAAAATATTGCCGGACAAGTCAATTTTCTGTGGGACATGTCCGGCAAATAGATAGACATTTTGAGCACTGCAATGAATAATCAAAACTTAATAATTCAAGTTATGACCTATACTCACAAATTCTGCATCCTGGAGGAGGGGAAAAATCTCAAAAAGATTCTTGACCGAACCATCCCTGACTGACCCAATTGCCTCTCGCCTGTTCTCATGGAGAATTCGGAATAACTTTTTTAGTAATGGCTTGTCTCGGCTTCCTTCTTTTTTTGAGTTCCTCATCAAACTTTTCTTTCGCCTCAGGAACAGATGATATAGCTAAAATCAGAGAAGGTACACAGGTAGAGAAAAACAGCATGGTCAGTACTTCATGTGAGAAACTGTTGTTCAGGCTTGTACATGTATTATTGAAAATAATCCTGTCTAGACAAAATGATCTCCTCACACAAACCATTGCTCAGTTCATGATTCTCGGCCCGAAAGTTGGGTTTGCATGTTCATTCATGTCCACCATATGAGAAAGTTATTATTTTACATATTCCCATTATCACATGATTGAGCGTGATTAATTTAGATACATCTAGCTAGGTTGCCAAAATGGAAGCGTGGGTTGATTGACGTTCACAAATGTGCTGAGAAGAAGACAGGAGATTCGAAAACGATGTTTTATGTGCATATTAGTAAATTTATGAAATGGAATATATGAAAAACGCACAAGTGAACATCAGAGATTTTTGCAGAGCACAACTTCTTCGATGATCGGTAAAGTTCACTGAAAGTGAGGACATGCGACAGCTAGCGGAAATTGATCATTCCGCAATCTATGCAAATTATCTATGTGTCAAATTATAACAGGTTGGGGAAAAAACCTTGATCGAGGTATTATACCTTTATCAGGGTATTATACCTTGATCGAGGTATAGGCCATTATGCAAATTATCTATGTGTCAAATTATAACAGGTTGGGGAAAAAACCTTGATCGAGGTATTATACCTTTATCAGGGTATTATACCTTGATCGAGGTATAGGCCATTACCTCGTATAGGGCTATTTCAACTTCAGTTTTTGTATATTTATGGAAAATGTGGACATCCACACATACCCCGGACTGCATGGATCTTTCAACAACATCTATGGCTTCATTGTTCCATGATTTTCAATGCAAATTATTGCTTCATTTTATGCAACTAATCATTCGAATTAGCCCTTGTAATATTTCAAAAATGAAACATGGCTTCAAATGACATATTCGATGAAATTTATTATGTAAATGAAAATGGCATGTGATGGCAAACTTCCATCTCAGAGTCATATCCAAGTTGCATGAATGTAGATGCACTGACTGATGAATAAATTAGATTAAATTGTCTGGTGCAATGCACAATCTCCTAGCTTGCGCACACATGGCAGAGTCATAATACCCAGAGCAGAGGTATGTTTTTTATGTGCACATGCTAGCAGTTTAGACTATGTGTCTGACAGTTAAATTGATTTATTAACCAGGCATTGCCTCTCAGATCCTGCAATTGCGCATGACTTTGACATGGAAGTATGCCATCACATGCTATTTTCATTTACAGAATAAATATCACCGAATATGTCATTTGAAGCCATGTTTCATTTTTGAAATATTGAACTGGCTAATTTAAATGATTAGTTGCATAAAACGAAGCAATACGTTGGCTTGCCGTGAAAATCATGGAACAAAGAACTTAGATGCTGTTGAAAGATTCATACAGTCTGGCGAATGTGTGGATGCCCACATTTTCCATATATATAAAAACTGAAGTTGACATAGCCTTATACCCGAATCGAGGTATAGGCCTATTAATCGATCGAGGTTTTATACCCTGATCAAGGTATAAATTATACCTCGATCAAGGTATTTTCCCCAACCTGTATAAGCACCAACGAACTATTTAAGCTACAGTAGAAGGAGCTAATTTAGCTCGATTTGCAATAATCCCCAACCTTTAAATACCATACGAATGTGGCAGGGTAGCCGTTGGGACCTGCTAGTGAAAATTCATCAGCATATGATATCGCCGTTCATTAGGTCCAGTTGGGGCAAATATCAAACGAGCGAAAAATCACTCTCTAAGAAAAAAAGTTGTAAACTGAAACTTAGAAACTTTTAGCCCTTGTTGGCGTGACCAGGGGATGCTCACGCCATTGGGTCGGAGAAACCAAGCTATAGCGCGCGAGCAACAACAACATTCCATTTCATGTAATTCGACAGAAATAGATATTTAAAACGTATCTTATACCATCAACTTCAATATTGTACACACAAACTCCTCACGAAGGGACAGAGGGTAGGAAAAAATAAGTGACTCGGGGTTGTTCTTGTTTCTCGGTACAAACATAACGTCTTCCCTGCTCAACTCCGTGAGCACGTGTTGTTTTGCGGAAGTCCGGACTCTCGTCGAGGAGTTTACCCAAAATGCAAACCGCGCACGTGTTCGGTAAGAAATTCGTCCACTGATAAACAACATGTCAGCTGTTAGGAGGGCCATCAATTCTGTTGCTTCTTGGCACACACATACTTCAAAATATTCCTTTGTTCCGTTTTGAGTGAATAATTCAAATTCAAGTCGGACACAACAGAATTGATGGCCCTCCTAACAGCCGACATGTTGTTTGCCAGTGGACGAATTTCTTTCCGAACACGTGCGCGGTTTGCATTTTGGGTAATTCTTGTGCGCGCAAAGGAAAGGAAAGAAAGATGGCGTGAAGCGAGGAGGAAGGACGTTTTCATGTGTGCCGAGAAACAACAACAATCCCGAGTCACTTTCTACCCTCTGTGCTTTCGTGAGCAGATTGTGTGTGTATATGGATAAGTTGGTGGAATAAGGTACGTATTTATTCATGTATTTGGGTCGAATTTCATGAGTTGAATTTTGCTGTTTGTCGTGCGCATAACGGTTCACTCCGAAGACCCACATCGTCATTTTATCCCTGTGCACAGAGATTTACAGATAGGGCCTGAATCACGCAGAAAGGTGCTTCTGGTTGATCACATCGTATCAGGAGGACAGCTGATAACAGTTTGCTCTAATTTATAATAATCACCAAACATGATTGTGGCAATCTCCAAAATTTACACAGCAAACGTGAAAATCCAGCCTCCACCAACCTGCTGCATCCACAAGAGGATGTTGATCGCGCCAACAAAAGAACTCTAATCCAGGGGACCTAATCTTTTCCGACATCGGCGAAGAATAAAATAATATTACGTGTAATACATGCAGGCCTAGGCCAACGAGTTCGGGCACCAAAAACAACAGAAAACTAAATAAACTCTTAATAATATATTTCTCTATTTCAGTGCCAGATTCCATCATACTTTATGATGACAGATGGTTCTTACTCTCTCTGATATTGTCAGATCACCATCGGCCATTAATTCGAAATAGTACGCCGGCCATTTTCATTTTGACCGAGTGGGAAATTTCCGAAAATTCAACAGCAAAGAATCAATGAAAGTAAAATCTGAGTTTCCTATGTTATTCAGCTGAGCTTGACTTACCTTGACTTATTCTAAGTAGTAAACTGAGGTGGCTTCGTTCCAGCCATCGTTCCACGATCCCGCCCCGGCCTTGTTTCACCAACAATTGCAGAAGCAGACGCTCACAAAAAAACACGCGAACTTATTAGCCAATCAGAATATCGATATACAGAGGGCGCTGTTAATTTGCCCGCGAATATGACTGACAATTTTGACATGTTTAGCTGAAACATGTCTTCATCATCCGCCTGTCAGCATTAGTCGTGTTTAACAGCTCCACGTCAGAGGTTTATTCAACACGTTTAAAAGCTAAACGGGTCTCAAAATCACATCCACTGGCGTTTAACTTGTTGAAAATTGTGCACTGTAGGGACTGAAACACGTAGTAATCTAAACCTGTTTAGCTATTTAGACGGATATACAGTAGCTCCATGTGTTTAGCCATGAAACACAATGAAACTAAATACGTTTAGCGAAATGACACTTTATAAAACACGTTGATGTGTGAAACGTGTCTAACACATGTTTAAAAGCTCCACGCCGACTTTACAGTGTAGGTATATGACCCGTATTTGTTTCTCGGTTAGAATTCATATCATTCAATGATTGTTGTTAGCAGCCGACATAACGGCAGACATCTGATATAGCAGACCTTCTGCAATAAAACATCATAACCAACGTTATGCATTATGAAAAGATTTCATAATTTGATAGTGTTGTTCATCCCCACCTCCCCCCAAAAAAACATACGCCCCAGAAAAATGGTCCGCGAATTCAGACGTAAACATATTAGATTTAGCTGAAGTGTTGCCCTTTTTACATGAAAATATCGCCCATATTCTCTCAGAGTTAACCACCTGCCAGCGGGCAGTGATGTGGCCTCCGAGACATTACTGCAGTCTATACATGCTATACATGCAGGTATGCTCAGAGAAATACTCAGGACATTCTTCAGCGTGCAGAAGGAAACGGCTCTCTCTCAGTGACAGTTATTTCGCTTTTAGTTAAGTTCACCAGGTGATCACTAACCCCTGATGCGCAAATTACCGTTATTGTCGTGATCTTACGGAAGCATAGATAGGACATGGGTGAAAATTATTTTTCCATCCACGAAATTATCTCCGACCCGGAGATACATCTCCGACCCGGAGATACATCTCCGACCCGGAGATAATTATCTCCGACCCCGAGATACATCTCCGACCCGGAGATAATTATCTCCGACCCCGAGATACATCTCCGACCCGGAGATAATTATCTCCGACCCTGAGATACATCTCCGACCCGGAGATAATTATCTCCGACCCCGAGATACATCTCCGACCCGGAGATACATCTCCGACCCGGAGATACATCTCCGACCCGGAGATAATTGACCAATGGTGTTGCAGCTTTCGTTACCGCCATTTTTATATGTGTGAGGTATGGAAAGTCACGTGCGCTGGTCTTCAATTTCTTAAAATAACAAACCAGCGGGTAACAAATCTTATGTGTGAATGATTTCATAACACGTTTTTGTTTTAGTGTATGTTGTCTTGAACGTTAGTAGTATACAAAGTATGAAACTATTTCAACCGCGGTGGAAAGTATTTCAACCGCGGTGGAAAGTATTTCAACCGCGGTGAAAAGTATTTCAACCGCGGTTGAAATAGTTTCAACCGCGGTTGAAATACTTTCCACCGCGGTTGAAATAGTTTCAACCCCGGTCGAAATACTTTCCACCGCGGTTGAAATACTTTTCACCGCGGTTGAAATAGTTTCAACCGCGGTTGAAATACTTTCCACCGCGGTTGAAATACTTTCCACCGCGGTTGAAATACTTTTTCGATGTTTTTGCTAATTCTTAGTGTTTTCACATGGTTTTTCGATTTTTGCAGTCGCATGAAAATGGATAGAAGAAATTGTTAAAACCAGAAAACAACTTTATATCTCGGAAATGAATCGATGTCAATGGCAAGAAATTACAGAAAACGCGAAAGTGAAATCTTGAAAACTAGTCAAAGGCAGAAAATTGCAAAATCAATGCATGGCCCTAACAAGCCACCGTAACGAACCGTATTGCTTCGATTCCGAGCAGACCAATGTGGTAGTGCTCGATGGCGTCTTTGTGAGCTCGACTCTCATTGGTCAATTATCTCCGGGTCGGAGATGTATCTCGGGGTCGGAGATAATTATCTCCGGGTCGGAGATGTATCTCGGGGTCGGAGATAATTATCTCCGGGTCGGAGATGTATCTCGGGGTCGGAGATAATTATCTCCGGGTCGGAGATGTATCTCTGGGTCGGAGATAAGTTTCTCCGGGTCGGAGATAATTTCGTGGACGGAAAAATAATTTTCACCGATGTCCTATCTATGCTTCCGTATGATGTCGTTAAGATTACTTCCGTCTACTTCAGTATACCGGATTCACTCAGACAACACTCGTGGCCGTTAGATGTAATCTCTCGGAAATGAATACATGGGGGCAGGTGTAATGTCCGGATAGCACGATGAGTTACCATGTCGCCTGTCTTCACAAATAATTCCTTTTGCCGGGACGGGATGTGTGTGTGGGCGGAGGAGGGGTATGTGTGTAGGGGGGGATTTAAATTCACCATATGATCTTTTATTCAAACTGTTAAGGAAACAGGCTCAAAATTACTCCAATAGTAGGTCACGGTGGGCCAGCCCTCAAATCTGGTCTTGTTGGAGATAGCATACAACTTCTGTCGGGGAAGAGGCGGGTAGGGTTAAATAGTATTTATGCAATAATGTTCGCAGTGTTGCTTACATAAGGATTATGCCAAATGAGGAAAACGTCTATAATGCGTTTGGGGAACAAGAAAGCAGTTGGCTTTAAAATGGTTATGTTTGAAAAAATTCTGCATATCTGTGTATGAGAATAGACATACTGAACGCTGTTAGTAACTATAGACGAACGTCACCAATTACTAAACAAAAACGTTGTTATCCATAAGGGTTCGTTTTGGGGTGGATATATGTCTGTCAAATGGAGTACTACATCTGTTCCCACTGTTACTGTTACTTGCATTTTTCATATATGTTTTTATCGAATTTCTCATAAAAGATATTCTCATCAACTGAACGAACTCGTACAAACAAAGGAGCATCCCAATAATGGTGCAGAATCATATGGGGAAGCCTGATGAATCGATCTCTGTTATCGTGTCTATATGATCAGATAATATCTGTTGGAAGCAGGCAGCCTTGATGGTGTCGCACAACAATGGATAGCATAATTGACATCAACGTTTATACAGTATATATTCA
Organism: Hanleya hanleyi; assembly: GCA_036873755.1. Classification (NCBI taxonomy): domain Eukaryota; kingdom Metazoa; phylum Mollusca; class Polyplacophora; order Lepidopleurida; family Hanleyidae; genus Hanleya; species Hanleya hanleyi. The sequence goes on along the minus strand of JAVTVY010053026.1, from coordinate 153 downwards.
CCTCACACGTTATACACCTGGTGCCGTTAATGAAGAAATTTTATAACCATTAATTCCGGTTTGAAGGTTATATTCATCAATCAGAGAAGAAAACGACAGTGGGCATGCGTAAGTTTATGCTACATGTATTTACTAGCAGATCCGGTTGTATTT
>JAVTVY010053025.1:0-27079 GCA_036873755.1 Hanleya hanleyi | reverse complement strand
AAGAAATCTGGACAACATATATGTCTGGCCCTTAACGCAATGTATTGAACGCCGTTGACGCCAACTCCGAGGTCTCAAAATGCTCTCCCTGTACTTCGTACATGCGAGCTAATAAAACCAATGAATTACGATATAAAAGTTTTCAAAAAAAATATTCGAAAGTGTGAATATCAGTGTGAATAAGTACCTGAACAGAAGCCACTAACATCCACCACTCGGACACAGACCTATTAGATTAAAACAGAAGATAGGAAAGTTGGACGGGCACATGCTGGAATATTCTGGAAAGCATACATTCGATGACGCCTCTCGAAAGAAGTCCCTTGATAGGTTACCAGAACAAAAATGTACAATTGTAATAACCTTAACATAAGCGAAAGTTCAATTCAAAAGACATAATGAATATAGAGAGGTATCTTCGGAACGGCTGCATTAACATTACTCACTTTGGATTCCAACAAATCATGGGCAGTCGGCATATGCGTACATGACACACTGATTATGGTAGAGGAGTCTAAACTCCAAACTGCAGCCACAGTATGCGCGAAGTCACTGGGGTCGTTCTTACTAGATACTAAGGATACATCTGAGAATCTACCGAATTTTCGGGTCTGAATGTTGAGTGTGGTTGCTTTTTAGTCGCCAGACGTCAAGTTTTTCCACCTCTTGCATATCGCTCCAATTTATCTTCTTGGCCAAGACTAACCTAATTAGACAGCTAATTACCTACAGCATAAATAGCTACGTGACCAGAAAATGCGAGACTGGATCTAAATCAGATTCTATCATTTTCCACCAATCATAGAGTGTCTGACAAATTCACTGGATTTAAACCAATTAAATTTCACCGCTGTTATACACACCTTTTACCCTCTGTAGCTCGAATGATTTCTGCTCTGTCTGGATCCTATAAAGTTGTATATATTTGATATATGATAAGGGGTGAGAAACACGTGTTCATATGTTCGATAGAAACATATCTCTTGCGTATTTATGCACGGGATAATACAGGAAGATGCAAAATGACATTTTTAACGTTACAACTCCAACGTTCCTGTGGAAATCGTTATTGAAAAAATTATTGATAAATTGATTAATTACGTCACCAAATACTCTTCATGAACATGTTTGCTTTCATATATACGGTGAAGATATAGATTCTATTAATTAAGTATATCATATAACGTGATGACATTATTCGAATCATTTGATAATGAGGGCCATTTTGATCTGATCTGTTCATCATCGTATTTATGTGTTAAATTTAAATTTCAGAAAGGAATAAACTTGGGCGTTACTCGCTCAGTATCGCTTAGCTGACCAATGAAGAGACTGGTAACTTACCCTTAATTTTTCAAACCAGTACACGAGTCGACGAATAGGGGTGGGAAGTTTTAATATCCAGAAGGGGACAACCTTATCGCGGCTGATCTCGTCTCCATATCTACAAAAATATAGATACAAATAATTGTTTGCTCAGTTCTCCCACATAATCCACAAGTGATATTCTATAATGACACCATATTACGATGTACAATGTAAAAACAGTAAGAGTAGCCTAGATTGTAATTTTGGAATTCCAGGCAATATTTAAGCAAAATAAAGCAAAATCTACTCCGTGACTTTAGTCTGATAGCCACTACCCCCCTCATGTAATTCTATGTGAATCTGGGGCCTACTCTACAAACATTATAAACTTATGAGGATATCACTCGTGTCTTTATCGCTCAATGGACGTGGGCAAACCTACGATGATATCATATATGGCAGCAATCCATCACCATGCATCAGCTGGACTTTTGTTGTGCATCGTCTGTTTGCGTTTAGATTGCGTTCCGAAGGGAGCCGCACAACCTTGAATGGATTGAATTGATACAATCGCTAACCATACTTTAATCGAAGCACTTAACAAACCAATAAGCGCACCTATTGCTGAGTATTATACCAAGCGGAAACAAATTTAGAACAAACCGTTACTTCATTCTGTTCTTGTCAAATGTTTAATGAACCAATTAAAAGCAACATTAAAATAACCAACGCAAAACAGAAATGAAGTATGAATGTTACACTGACTGGTCCAGATTTGCATTTGCATTGAAGGCATTGCTCAAACAGAAGATTATTTTCAATTACATATTTATTCAAGGCAAACGCGGTATCACGTGGTCTTTCAGTTAACCTTTGCAATACCCAACCCAAGTTCCTTAATTTACCTGTGTCCTGATTCCGCCGATATTGGATTTTGACGTATGTTGAACTCGACGTCGCATAACTCAGTGACACATCAGTTGTGAGTGGCATCAACTTGGTACTAATCAATATGTAATGGATTTCTATCAATGACGATCACGTTCAATTTTGGCGCCTAGTACAACGTATCATTGAAATCACAAGACCATTTCAGTGCCAGAAACTTGTTTGACAGAACGCATGTGGTGAGTATTTTTTGCGCAAGTAAGGGTGCAGTAAAGATATGTGAATCCAAAAAGGTATCCTATTCCATTGTTACAGATCCCATGGAGTACTGAATACTCTATATAATGGATAATGGCAGCCACTTAAGGTCCACTCTAAAGTGCAACTCATATAAGTGGTATGAGATGCCGGTCAGCATATAATTTAGCACTGAGTCAATAGACATGAGCAAAAAATGCAAACAAAATAAATCCTTCTAAACAAACCTCCCGCAAACAGATCAAGAGAAACCAATAAATCGAAAGAAACCGTTACTTTTGGCTGAATATGAATGTTCAATAATCTGTGAACCGAGGAAAACAACAAATCCATCACCACTGAAAACCCGAACAGATAATTACAAAGTAACCAAACAAACACAAACTAAACGATAACCGTTTGATCAACGACCTCATATGTAACCGATAACAGCAAACCCACTTTGAATCAAACATACAAAAAAAATCAAGAAATCTGCACAGTTGAAAGCCATTTTCCTCGTTCCATCAATGATCAACAACCATCATTTTCGATGTCAGTATAAAATATTAAACGACATATCAAACATTGATTGCGTTGGTAATATACTCCAGGGATTATATCAACAATACAAGGGACCATCAAAATTATCCAAAGTGCCTTAATCCTGTTGAGAGTATTATTTCAGTTGAGAGAATACCAATTCAAAGGCTACTTTTATAAAGATAATATTAGAACTCACAAAATGTAGCACAGCATTTGTCCGCCATCGCCAAATACTGCTGGCATGCCGATCTTCTCAACTGCATGCTTAACATCAGGCATTTCCATTTTGACGAGCTATAACGAGAATTTGATCTGACTTTGAGTACCTTTTGGAAGCTTTGTTGTTAGGATATCTGAGAGTTTTGCGATACGATTTAATAAAACAATTCAGAACTCTTTCAAGAGTTGTTTTGAATTCTTTGGAAATCTATCCTTTTTCATCCAAATACAAACAGCCAGAGGTTAAGGTAATCTGCCGATGATTTACACAATAATTATCGATAACTGACCAGAAGTGTAGGAATTGCCGGCGGGCGGTGTTCCCCACCGGGTTCTCCGGCTTCCTCCATCATTCAAACTGGCTGTCACCATATGAGTGAAATAATCTTGAGAGTTACATTAAACAACCCCCCCCCCCCTAGAGTTGTAGCGGACGATAGACCAATACAGAAGTTGTAATGTACCCTGTCCCATCTAAGAAAGAGACAATTTCATTGGGTTACTCAAAATGTCAATGATTTGCCGATTGGTCACGTTAGCTACAAATACAGAATTTCAAACCAATGGGAGAATTGAACAATACAGGCACAGGAACAACTGGAAACATCCGTTCTGGATATTGGCTGGTTAGCTTGGTCAGGGAGGTGTTGAATGGCTCAACCCCAAGTGGAGATCAGGGTCCACTGGCTACATAAAAACGTGTTAACCCCAAGTGTGAGAATGTCCGAGGAGATCAAAACTTACAGTGTGTCCTCGACTTTCCAACACGGACTTGGCCATATCGACAGCTCTGTGGCATGCTGGGATAGCGGGATAGTAACCATCGTCATGGTAATATCCAATCCTGAGCGGTTTATCATCAGTATATATCTGAAAGTAACAATAAATAAAAAATGTTCAAGCAGATATACTTCAATATCGGCATCGCCAAAAAGTTTGTTCCATAGACAAAATCATTTGAGAATCAGAAAACAAGTATCGTAGTATCAACCACAGCCACCATGTGCTTCAATATACGCACACCTTATGACCAAACCTTAAAAGTTTAAGAGTCTAGCTCTGCCTTTCATAAAAAAAATCGTTAAAATCACCAGTGATATATGTTCTAACTCTAGTGTGAACTTGGAGAGCCTAGCACTGGTCTTGCATGAATTAGAAATTGACGTTGATAACGTAGGTCAAGGTCAGTCAAATTGGAAAGATTTTTAGTCAATCCTCAGCTGCATATGTGGTATGAATTTGGAAAGACTGACAATAATCATCCAAGAAATATTGTATTAGCAAGCAAGATGGACAGACCGGACGGACATGCTCCCATTCGTCAAAACTGGCTATGAGTAAGAATCAATAGGCGTCTTCACGATCTCAATCTTCATAACTGAAATGGAATTTTAGGATAACAATTTTGAATAAAAACATAATAATTTTGAATAATTTAGTTTTACGGCCACAGTGACCTTGGCGATTGACATCATAATGAACAAGGTTCATCTTTGTCCCATGGTTAGGGTGAACCCAACGTTTGGTACCAATCCATGATGACCTCGCCCACGGATACAAAAAAAACCCTTTAATTTGGGCAAGTCGTCAGTGAATGAATGGAGGATGTGAAAGGACCTTGTAGTGGTCCCTCATACGATTTGTCCCCTTCCTATGCTTTAACATAGATATGGCGACCCAATGTTCCGTACAGCCTTGCGGGCCCAGATGTGAGACATGTCGTTGGAGAAAGTATGGCGCACTATTTTACACCAGTCACACACATGATCAGAATTAAGATCACCCAGATCAAGAGAATTCATGTTGCATGAATCAGTTTTGTTGTTATTCTGAACGACTGGATGCCTACCTCGTCCCGGAAAGGTATGGGTGGGGTAACAGGGTCTATGTCACATAAGTCTGGTACCAGCAGGGCTTTCATGAAGGTCACCAATGACTCTACATCTCTCCCCATTGGACCGGTAGATGGACACACTGTCGGAGAATAAAATAATTTTCCGAGATAACCTATTACATAGAATTCGGATGTACTAACGCAACTTTCTCAGCAAAAAACAAAATTACTGTCAGATTTAGGCGCAATGGTAAGGTTCCAGTATTCCTAGCGTTACGATTTTCGACACATTATCAGTTTTTGCTCAGTTAAATTGCAATACATGAACTCACCAAAGGAGTTGTATATATTTTCTGAAAGCTTTGCATTCATGAAATCAGGATTTAGTGACAGCTTTCTTCATCTGATCACTACATCTTAATTATTTCAACTTAAATGGAGCTGTTTGTGAAATTTAGCCTTCAAATCTTCTCGCTAATAACTTCATTCATCAAAACTATTTGAAAATTTAGATTCCTATAATATACCTTCATTTTTTTTAATGTCAAGATTTCAAGATATGCGACAGTCTTATCTAAATCACAGATATATCTTTTAAGTAAAACTTAGAAACGATGGGGAACGATTATTTAGTTTTATATATGTACAACCGTGTGTCCAAATTTCCAGAAATCCGGAAAATAGCAGTAGTGTAAAAAGCACAGTATTGTGCCTTTATCACATGATCAGGTTCAGGTTGAGTAACGTCATCATGATCAGGGTCAAGGGTCAGCAACTGATCTAGTCCTAAGAGGGTATACCCAGTCGTCTTGTCTGATATTTTTTTCACCAACCCAGTAATGTGAGTAATGTATTTTAATATTTTGGAGAAAATTATTTTTCGAAGATTTGAAGTGCTTAGGATACTGGAACCTTAAGTTGCAACATTTTATTTAAATTCAGCAGTCTTCAAAACAAAGTTGGATGGTGAATATTGATGCAGGTACAAAATTGGAAAATAAATCAGCATGAACCTACGTCTACGTTAGAGTTATCTTCATAGCTGACTAAAGATTGCACAATCAACAAGATATGCACCGGGTTAATTAATATTCTGTTGAGAAATAAAACGTTGGGCTACAGTTACAGAAAAGGTGTACACGCCCGAACACTCGTTTAGGTTACGTGGGGGTTACAAAAATCTATCTTAGGCGAACAGTCCTCGTTCACGTGGGACAAGTTTTATCTGCAGGGAATCATAGACGTTGAGTTTACTACTACCATTAAACGGTAGAAACAATATATCAAAAACTGAAAACTGACGGCAAAAAAACTCAAAGGTATACGATTTAGAAGGGAAATACTCAATATTTGCATAACAACTCAATTCACGAGGCGAGGTATTTGTCAAACGATGTCAAAACTTTTGCTGAAACCATGCCATGCTTCCGAGCTAAAAATAACTAGCTTCGTCATGCTCAGGCAAGCGTCGATGTATCGATCAGACCTCAACTCTCCATATCTGCTTACACTGTTGGAGAGACCATTGGAGATCGGTAGATGGAACCATCGAGGTTTATTTTAACTGACATATGTACACCAAATCAACTGGGTCAACAGATCGGGAACCGTGTTCACATTATGAAATTTGAGGTCTTTAAGACGACAGGGCTTGTGCGCGTGATCTTTAAGATGTTGTAACGCATTAGTCGTCTCAAGACACAGGGATCGTCTTCATAAAACCTGAACAATAATAGATTCCAAGGTCCGGCTTCTGAGATTTCTCGAAGTCTTGACAAATTCTTTAAATGAGAGAGGATACAATGAAAACGTCTGTTGGATATTAAGCCGATTTATTGTAAATTCATTCCACGCCATTATGAAAGCTGCAGTCTTGATCCTGGTAACAAAGCCATTATGAAATTTGGATTCCATCTATCTTGGGAATGACCGGCATCATTTGGTAGGCAAACTATTCTGTAAGCAGTCATTTTTCGGAACTGGAGATAGCAAATACTATTATCGGAGGCATGAGCCTCTGTGATACCTGATGGTACTGCCATTAGGGAGACCTGGTGTTAAAAGTCTGACTATAATATGCCGTTCATTCCGTTATATACAATACTAGACATTTACAATGTCAATTTAACCCGACATAGATGTACTCACAGCTTCGTTACAATTATGACAGACAGATCACAAAAGTGTCGCATTGTATAATTCATTCGTCAAAATCAAGGTTAAATCATTGTACTTATATAAGCCGTTTCTACGTTATCTGTATAAATCTGAACTTACATAACTAATTCTCACAAATAATTGTGTTTACAATAACCGACCTGAAGGATCATGGAATAGTATTTCGGAAATAGATTTTGTCAAAACACATCATAATACCAAGGTTTGCGTGCATACAGTTACATCAAATTGTTACATGAAAATCGAAATTTATGCGTTTATATGGTGGTCCAGAATCGACATTTCACATATCATCCGACAATGGAAGATGAATAAATACGAACGAAGATCGTTTATTCATCTCAAAGATAAACGCAAAATGCATAAGGCAGCAAGAACAATAACGAAATGTCAAAGAATAGTCCATTATGAATAGCCAAAGTCGTCATCTGAAATATCGGTCGAATACCGGAAACAATTTATTCAATTACCGTAGTCCATATTCATTGCGTAAGGCCATAAGGCCATATTTACTATCATTGCTCAATGAATGTACCCTAGGTATGTGGGACACGTGCCAGTCACTGACAAGTGTGGACATGTCAAAACAATGTGCTCAAAACATGGCGCAAATATCAAAACAATTGCTGGAAAATTCATACATCAGCTTCAAACCCAAAATAGTTTAACAACACATTACATGATGTTCATGAAAATCAAAACAAAATGTCAAAACTTCAACCTACATGCAAGATAATGTCAATCAGAACAAACAGAAGCAAATTATTTCGAAACAGATTTATCGTACTAGTTCAGTGCAAGAAAAATCATACCAATTCAGTGCAAGAGAAATCATTGTGAAAGCTAGAAGCTTATGGTTGACATGGACACAATTTGTATTACACTTAACGAAGTTGTCAATACGTGTTAATTGAAACCGATTTGTCATCCAACATCTTAGACTTATATCTGAGGATCCAAACAACAATACAAAAAAAAAACAAATAACCAAATATCCAGGCTTCTATGGCCTAATCAGGAATTGTGGGGGCTCATCAGCTCACATCCACCGGGCTTCCACAGCCTATTCCAAGCATTCATATGCTACAAACACTAATACGTACATGTACTCAGTGTATACGCGATTATCTTAGTTTCATTTAGCTCAAATTGCGTTAAGTGTTTAGCTCACCAGCTACACTAGCTATTATGGAAACTGATCGCGATAAATATCCTAACAAAGAAAAATAAAACCATTGTGGATCCACATTACAAGATTCTCGTTCAAACTTCAAAGGCTAGATTTATCAATCTGCAAATCACTAAATTTATCAGTCACAAAGGTTCATTCAATCTATCAGTTTTATCATTGATTTATCAACTTCACCGGGCATGCAGTATTATCAATAATAAACAAAACATGCACAATATACGAGAGATGTCAAAAGTTCATATAAGGCATGATTATGGCACATATAACATGATCGTTCAAGAGAGAGAGAGAGAAAGTTAAGGGTTAAACCTCGCGTTCAATACATGGTTACCAACCTGTCTGAGGATTCAGTCCAGAATGTTCCAAGAAAGTTATCAGAGTACAATGTCTTAGAGTTCGTAAGGGCATGACCCATTCCTGTAAATTACACACTGTTCATCACACGCACTATTGTCAATCAGTGGGAACTTCACAACGTCAGACAGAAAGTTCAGGGAAGTCCAGGCAGAGAATATATCACAACACAGTTATTTTTTCAATCACTACGGCCATTTACAAGGCTCTGTTAAATGAAACGAATCAAACTGTACCTGTAGATATTGTTCCACGGAATGGACTCGTTCCAGAGGTTTCTGGCACACGCTGTCATGTCACCAAGGAAGAGGAGAAACATGTCGCTGTTATAGGATGAACGGTGTTTGGGTCGAAATTTTATCACTGAGATGGACTTCACTCACGGCAGTTGTTGACATCAGTTTGGAATTCTTTCCAGTCAGAAATACAAGGCAGTTCAAGGAGGCGTTGAACAGGGTCATACATTTCACAATGATCAAAAAAACAAGGGCACCAAATGTTTTCATCAGTCACCGTCCTCGTCTGGGTGACTTAATTACCGTCTGCTATACCTCAGCAGGTGCAGAAAGGAAGGAAGGTCCTTTACCTGTTCTCTTTGTAATTGACGGTTGTCCTTGGCCTGAATATCAGTTCACAAATTGTCCACAAGTTTCGTGATGCCTTGAGCAATGGTCTGGAGCTCCTGCAGTTTTTCTGGCTCAGCCATTTTGTCCAAAATTTAGTACTCTCAGTGTCCTTGGTCGATCGTCTCAAGCTGTCTTCTCACGATCTTGTAGTTGTATCCAAAAGACAATTGTCTTTATCCTGGCAAGCTCGCCATTATGAAATTTGAGGTCTTTAAGACGACAGGGCTTGTGCGCGTGATCTTTAAGATGTTGTAACGCATTAGTCGTCTCAAGACACAGGGATCGTCTTCATAAAACCTGAACAATAATAGATTCCAAGGTCCGGCTTCTGAGATTTCTCGAAGTCTTGACAAATTCTTTAAATGAGAGAGGATACAATGAAAACGTCTGTTGGATATTAAGCCGATTTATTGTAAATTCATTCCACGCCATTATGAAAGCTGCAGTCTTGATCCTGGTAACAAAGCCATTATGAAATTTGGATTCCATCTATCTTAGGAATGACCGGCATCATTTGGTAGGCAAACTATTCTGTAAACAGTCATTTTTCGGAACTGGAGATAGCAAATACTATTATCGGAGGCATGAGCCTCTGTGATACCTGATGGTACTGCCATCAGGGAGACCTGGTGTTAAAAGTCTGACTATAATATGCCGTTCATTCCGTTATATACAATACTAGACATTTACAATGTCAATTTAACCCGACATAGATGTACTCACAGCTTCGGTACAATTATGACAGACAGATCACAAAAATGTCGCATTGTATAATTCATTCGTCAAATCAAGGTTAAATCATTGTACTTATATAAGCCGTTTCTACGTTATCTGTATAAATCTGAACTAATTCTCACAAATAATTGTGTTTACAATAACCGACCTGAAGGGTCATGGAATAGTATTTCGGAAATAGATTTTGTCAAAACACATCATAATACCAAGGTTTGCGTGCATACAGTTACATCAAATTGTTAAATGAAAATCGAAATTTATGCGTTTATATGGTGGTCCAGAATCGACATTTCACAACATGTTAGACAAACGAGTAACAGAAGTTTCTCGATTGATGCCTTCCAAACCATACGCATTGCGGCAGCAAATCTGGCTGCGAAGAAAGTGCCAACTGAAACAAATTCCAATCTTCGTATACCGCCATTGAATTACAATGTTATCATATCATTTAGTTTATTTTACAAAAATTGCAAACTTGAAGTTGATCTATAGAATGTTTTTAATAATAAACAAATAGCTCGACAGGGGTGACACAACCCGATCACGGCGTTGTTAGTATCACGGAGTAGCTGATTGTCTCAGCAAACGGTAATATTTATTAAATGTACGTAACCTTTCACGTAACCGATCGGTGATGGGTTACGCAATGAAGTTGGTGCAACGATCGGTTACGCACGCAAAAAAAAAAAAAAAAAATAACGAAGACGGTAGATCGTTCACGCCAGCTTTTCCTAAAAATAAGGCCTGATGAAGCATATAGTGGTTCCCGGTTTCGATGGAACGATTCAATAGCAAGAATAATACCACAAAATATCATTTGTGAAGATTAAACGCAACATTAAAAGTTAGCGACGTCGCCGATGCCGACGTACTGACACGAAGTCATATGAATACACTGCTGTTGCAGTTATTAGAGTGCATATTATTCAATTTCAAAGTTTAGTCAGATATTTGCATTACATTTGAATGGTTACGGACTAATGGACCAACCTGCATTCTGTGCCATAGGATAGTAACCCAAGTAGCTGAAAGACAAAAAGCACATGAGTTAATTTCATTCGAGTCATTGGAGAGATTAGAAACAGCCTGTAAAAAATATTTTTTGTTTATTCATATATATGTCTTCCGGTTACTGAATGCTAGAAATGACGATTGTGATTGTGATCATGTTGGTACGTAATGACACTAATCAGTGTCCTCATTCCAATGCAGCCGATTATTTACTTACATAATACTAATTTTTCCTTCGAATCAATTGTGGTTTCCGACTTAATATTTCCACAATTTTTCATGGTTAAGGACACATTAAGTAGTATTGCAAACCTCATTCGTTCATTTGTTGGTTTCAGGCCACAAATACCACAGAAAGCTGCAGGAATTCGAACACTTCCGCCAAGATCGCTCCCTATTCCGAGAACAGATCCTCCACCACCAATCAGGGCACCCTCTCCCCCAGATGATCCACCGGGGATTCTCGTGGGGTTGTGAGGGTTCCCCGTAAATCCGAATATGGGGTTCACACAAGCAAAGCTGAAATAGAATACGTTTTCATGCAGTGTTTATAAAAGGTGTATTCTTGTTATAGACTACCACGGTTCACTGAATTTTAATCCTTCGTTGATGATAAATGTGAATTGTTTATGGATGGTCAACAGATAATAACTTCTATTTTAACACAGAAGTGTCTCGAATGGCTGAGCCATACATCCAAGATTTCATGTATGGGTTCATGTAACGTTTCTATTTTCAAGGTCATTACATCTGAGATTATGAAAACTAGTTACACTAAACAAGAGCGAATATAACTAGCAATATGATAAATTTATCCCAAGTTGATTTCATTACTGTTGAAGCACAATTCAACTTACGATAGAAGGGTTTGTGGGGCATTGGTAATAACAAACGGAATGGCTCCCTGTTTCTTCAGAACCTTGGAATGCAATCATTATTTTGTTAATATCAGCTAGAGAAGTTTTATGAGTTTTAGAGAAGTTGGACAATCTTAGTAGTTCAATTGTTAATAGCAATTTTAGTAAAAACCTTATTGCGTGGTAAAACATTGTTGTGCCATTACCTGTTAAAACATATTTGTTGTGCCGAAAAACAGAAATATTTCGATAAATATGGCAAAATAACTTATTTATTATGTGTGTCACTCGAAATAGTATCGATGTTTGTATACCTTAACGATAGAACAGTCATCAGGTGTGGGCAGTCCAACCAAGTTTATACATCCTCCAAATGTGCTGTTATATCCCTGTAATAGTTTCATCGTTAAACCAACTGAATATAACATATCTTTGCAACCATGTAGAGAAATGAGGTTGCGGTAAAAAATGAAAACTCTTTTCCCATCTTATTGCTTGTTTCAAATTAGCTCCAATGGAATAGAAACTGTTAATGTCCTATAAACCAGGCCTAGCCATACTCTCGTTGAATATAACAATAATTGCGTAACAATGCAGTCAAATTCAGTAAAGCAGTAGCCGACTGCACTACATAGCAGTATAAAAAGGCTCCACTGCCCTGTATATACTGTGAAGTCATGTGGCTCTGTCAGTATGTCGGCACCTCTTCCCACTTCCCTTATATGTGTTGTAATTGTTACCTGTATATGGCGAGATTCTGCTGGTGGACGTTTTGTCCCCGAGGCCCGCCCCCTGTACAGACCTTTTGGTCTTTGATATATGTTGGCATTAGTGGGAAGTTGATGCTGGGTCGACATCGGGCCTTACAGACTAGTCTTTTGTGTTAAATGCCGTCATTTTCATCTGACGACGATACAGCTCACCAATCCCCAGTGTACGAGTTGTCACAGCGAAACAGCTCACCAAGTACCAATATACGAGTTGTTAGAGCATTTCCATCATAGCTCTCTAGATTTATATCTAATACCGCTTATGCCGGTGCTAGGGACCGTGTGGTCATATCATCCAAGTTGCCACATGAACAGGTACAATAAAAGCGTACCTGAGATACAACACATATCAGAAATCGTTAGATTCTTGGTATGTGCTTTAGAATAGGTTAACCGGAAGACTATACTGTGAAGTCATGTGGCTCTGTCAGTATGTCGGCACCTCTTCCCACTTCCCTTATATGTGTTGTAATCTCACCAGTCTTGATCCGCAAATTAGGAAGAGACGGTTGGTGCTTGGGCATAATACACCTTGTTACATTAATCGACAGAAACGGATTATGACTAAATGTCTGGGTCATCCGCGAACAGTTATGTCAAAACAATCGTTCAGCAAAAGCACACAACTTTCCATTTTACATCATTAAATCCAGTTTAAAATAATAAAGCGTGAATTCTCTATGTGCACCAAAAAAAAATCAACCGAATATGTTCTCCAAATACAATAATCTATGTTTACCTGGATAGGTGTACTATCTTTGATGCTCACTGGAATTCCATAGAGCGGACCTCTTTGACCACTCGTAGCTAATTCTTCAGCCCACTTCTATTAAATGCATTTAGTACAAAACAGTAATACAACACAACTATTAGGTCAGTTTTTTTAAAGCTTGGATTCGATTAATAGCTCAGTTACATTTGATTTTGCCTCTACTATATACGAGTTGAAATTAGTCAGCGGAAGATGCAATTGTCCTCCGCCAACAGAGAATATTGTGTTCAGTTCGTTCGGTTCCACAAAATGTCTGAAAGTTAGGTTTGATTTCAAGCCAAGGACAAATCCATTCATACTTTGATGATATACGTCCAGTTAAATTTATACTATTGCGGCAATTAGAGGATATTTAGAATTTGAGCAAGTTATCTCAAGTTGAAGCTTTGCGTTAAATTTATATTGTATCTGAGATGTGAAATCATCCTGATCGGGATTCGCTGGTATCTTTCATAACAGTTTAATCTCAGACTTACCTCAGCTTCAACGATCGGCTCCTGTAAACAGTTTATTCTCTTGTTCACATCAAGTGCCTGTTATCAGAAAAAGGTTCACATTTCTTAAGTTTTAGAACGGATGTGAATTATGGATAGTGCATCTCGATGGGAAGTTCGTCATGTAAGGATCTTCAAACACCGTGTGCAGTACAGCTTGTCGGGTAGCTTTTCCAGGTTTAATAAGGTTCTCTACTACACGTTGTCACCTATTGTGTGTTCATTACAGGACGAATAACGAATAGGCCCTCTCGATTTTGGTATAACCATTACTCAGTACTTCGGAACAAAAGGGCACTAATTTAAAAAATTGCTCTGAAATGACACTATAACACTAGTTTGACACTAGTTTTAACACTATATATTGATTTTTAATAAAACTGAACATTTCTAATACATTTCTAATCATTAGCATTTCAGACTTGCGCAAGGCTTTTGACCTTGTCAGTCATAGAGTACTTCTTCAGAAACTTGGTTACTATGGTTGTTCAACACAGACACTAAACTTTTTTGAGTCTTATTTGTTAAATCGTAAACAAACTGTAAATGTTTGTGGAAAAATCAGCAATGTAAGATCTGTCACCTGTGGGGTACCTCAAGGGTCCATATTAGGACCGTTGTTCTTTCTTATCTTTATAAATGATTTGCCTTTATATTTACAAAATAACATCGACATGTATGCAGACGATTCTACGCTCTACACTACCGGAAATAGCGTCGAGGAACTTGAAAAAAACTTATCTGTTGATATGATAAATCTGTCGGTTTGGTGTAGAGAAAACCGCATGTTAGTAAATGCTACAAAAACCAAGGTCATGGTGATAACGTCCCACCAAAAAAGAGCACACTTGACCAAACCAAATATGGACTTGATCCTAAATAATCAAACTTTATCAAAAACTGAAAACGAAAAGCTTTTAGGTGTTTTTCTGAACTGTCATTTATCATGGGGAACTCACGTTGAGTATATTTGTGGCAAACTCTCCCAAAAATTGGCTTTGTTCAGGCGTATACGCCAGTTATTGCCACTGTGTGCCCGTAAAGCATTTTATACAAATTATATTCTACCCACAATGGACTATTGTTCTATTGTTTGGGGAAATTGTGACCAATACAGCCAGGAAAAGCTTTTTAAATTACAAAAACAAGCAGTGCGTCTGGTTCATGGTGCTGATCGATATGATCACACTAAACCTATTTTTAACTTACTGAGATGGCTTCCACTTAAGGATCGACTTTTATACCACAATGGTATCCAAATGTACAAGATTTTTAACAGTTTATGCCCGAGTTACTTAAGTGACCTTTTTACAAAAACCACATATTCTTGTTTAAGAACATTACGTTTCTCAACTAATCATCACTTCTATCTTCCAAAAATTAGAACCGAGTTGTTCCGAAAAAGTTTGTCATATTCCGGAGCTAAACTGTGGAACGACCTTCCGTTATCACTGAAAACTGCTCCTTCATTGAAGAGTTTTAAAAGGAATTATTATCAATATCTTATATCAAATATTTAATATATATACAGTTACTAGTCATTAATATCAACGATGTTTTTTTGTCTGATATATTTTTATATTATTTTTGTTGTATACCATGTTTTGTGTATTTCCTTGTATATATGTATATTTTTCTGTCGACCCTGTGGAAGATCGGCCTTATTGGCTGAACGGGCCATCGATTTTAAATAAAGTTCATTATTATTATTATTATTATTCTCTCAGACATTTATATATCTAGAGAACAAAGGTTAGATAAACAATTTTCATCAGTATTTAGTTATTGAAAAATTACATACAATGTTTATTTCTAGGTTAGTAGCAGTAAAAAGAAGGATCTCGTACGGGATGATGGGGTGTCGTGATGGGCCGGTTGACCGTTAACCTTGAGGTCAGGAGCTTGGAGCTTGGAACTTGGAGTGCATTTAGTGTGTGTGATGTGAGTGTAGATCTGTGAACTGGGAGTAACTGAGGAGGTCATGGAATGTGTTTGACCTGGTGATGGATTCAGGTGTTCAGATAGAAACTCAATGATACAAGACAGTACAGTAGAATGGTTGACAGGATGAGCCAGTAGCCGGTAACCCATCATGATCAAACCCGGTTACGATTGATTGGTGGGTGCACATTAGAACTGGATTAAGTGAGTTTAAGTCAGTTGTACTAAAAATGGATTGTCACGGATCTCCCGTTCAAAGCGGTATGAAAAGCGAGCGATTTTGGAACTTTTCATCAAACTGATACCAAGCTAACCAGACAAGGCAAACCAGCCAGATGAGCAGCCTTACTTGCCGAGATGAATACCGCTATAGATGGAGCCCTACCTGTCACTACAGGCGAAAAGCCAGATAACTTTCACTCCAAGATGAAGAAAGACGGATCTCTACCTGACACTGCAAGCGCAGAGCCGGAACTCGACGACGGTGACGATGATTTTGCCGTCTTCATCATCAATGACAATGCAGTGGAACTCAAGGACGCCAGAGGCACCGCTTTCCAGCAAGCCGGGAGTCGTGGGGCCAGTATCCCAGGACTGCATATCGGACAGACGAATTCAATTTCTACGCTGATCCACCCAAATCTTCACATTATCGGCACTGCACCCCGATGCCCGTCACCTACTGTCCACCGAAGGTATACCGAACGATGGACCAAGGAAAACAGTGCTGTTCACTCGTTTCATCGAGTCTTTCGTCGACCAGCTCCTTGAAGAACACGGCACACCGAGCCGAGACCGCCTGTCAGGTCATGAAACCCGCAAAAGTTCGTCCACTACTGTCCACCATAAGTCCATGTCGAGCGATGGACCATCCAAGGTTACTTGAAACTATTCACCTACCACCGTTCAGTCATCCTAGATCCTTCAAAGCTGTAACAGGCACAAGACGGAAAATAGTGTTCAGTTGAGACATCCCTTCGTCGACCGGCTCCTTGAAGATGGTGGGCGCGTGAACGCCATCGGGATATTTTTGTTTCATAGAATTTACACACGATTTCTCATGCTGGTGTAAAAAGTTAGAGTGTTTGAACACCCGATGAGATGTATGGCAACTCTATGGCTGGGCATAATTGCTGGTGTCCGTCATGCAAGAGAAAAGGCCTAGTGTCCTCTCGGTATTAGTTCAGCCTCATCGTCGTGCCATACCCTTCTGGCTAGAAGGGGGAGATATGATTTAATGTCACACTCAAGGTTATTTCACTCATATGGTGACAGCCAGTTTGGTTGGTGGAGGAAGCCGTAGTACCCGGTGAGAACCAACGCCCTTCGGCAAGTAACTGGCCAACTTTCACACATGCAACAGCGCTCGATCCAGTGCCGGTTCCGTGGTGTGAGGCTAGCGGTCACCAGTGAAGCGCCTTAGACCACTTGGCCACCGTGGGTCGTCGTCGTCATTGACTCCCTGTGCCAGGCTGTATACAAAGAAATGAAACATTACCAAAACTTCCAGCTTGTTCAACAGCACACCTCTAAAGTGTTAAGACTCCCATTTCTTGGTGTCGTAGATGAGTCTTTCAATAGCAGTTGGTGGGATGGTCAAAATCGATAGCTGGAACCCGATCTAGTAGGAAGGCTAAACACCGGAATACACATTACCGGTCAATGTAAGGTCCGCTGCTCCAACCAACTAAGGCTTGCATGCCTTGCCAGTGTTTCTGGCAGCACGAGAGGTCGATGAACGTACCGATTGGATGATCCGTTTCGTGATGAATAATGTGACATTGGTAACCATTTCCACGGTCAGTTGGGAGTTGGAGCTTTGCTTCTGATCCCATTCCAAATGACTCAAAGTGTCGACCTGGGTGAGGACCGTCTCAAACGAGACATAATTCGCGATGGCAAACGTTTGCTCGAAAACGTGAATGTTGATACTCGCAAAATAAAACCGCAGTGAATCGGACTCCTTGTGGCGTAAAATTTAGGTAAAATCCAGGTTGAGCCGAAAGGCAGTGACTTTTAATGTTGTGATGAATTGGTCGTTAAAGATCGCCTCGAGATTTCTTCTTTGAAGTAGCAGGAACATAACTTGGCTGGGTGGTGCTTAGTTGGTTCGTCGCCATATAGCTGAAATATTGTTGAAAGCAACGTCAAATTCTATTCACTCACTAACTCACTCGCACTCTTCACATGGATGTATGGGTGTCTATGGAGTAACCGTTCATGACGGATTAGATGATTTAGGCACTGAAACGTCTCCCCGCAGGTCGTACAAGTATGCTTGGCAACATCACCGTGACTGGATTACTCGTGAGGTTCATGTAAGTCGTAAAGTCGGTTAAATGGCTTCACGCAGGTGGTACAAGTGAACATCGATTCATGGCGTGTTGGTTAACAACGTGTCTGCTCGGACCATCGATCTAAGAGTGCTCTTTTATAGCGCTATCTGGCGATCTATTTTAAGTACAACCGGTTCAATCGGTTCAAACTGAAATAAACCAGTTCCAATGTGCACGACACGACCCCTAGGGAATCTCCTTTACCCTACAGGAACATTGGGAGCTTTATCTACCTGTCAATCACGATAGCTATATAGTCATGATTGACCTAACGTTAAAAACCGCATTCACAAAACTTTTACGATAACGACCGTATGTGCTGATGAGGGAACACAGAATGATAACCAGTGGGTGGCTATTGTGGATGGTGTTCAAGCCCACAGAGCCGATACAGCCAACATGTAGGAAAATGGGGAAGATACAATATAACAAGGGAATGCTCCTAAATCTTGATTGGATTTACGGGAGCTGTGACGGCAAGGCTTCAGAAGAAGAACACCGTGCCATATGGGACTACCTCTGACCCGTTTGGATGAACGTGCCCTAGGGACACAGTGACCGGTTAGATGTCAATGGCCCTTATTCGCTCTCATCGCAGTAACGATTTTCTACTAGAATCACACAAATTCAATACCAGGTCCAACCAAATGCACTCAATGACCTCAAACACTTGACCTCAAGATCAACAGCCCCAGGTCATTTTTATGTTTGCACTACAGTAGTACAGACTGACAGGATTTTTAGCCAAATATATCAATTATGATAAATTTCTCACCAATCGGAACTAAGTTTAACACTAAGATTAAAAATTATTTTTACTTGCCTTTTCCTGATAAGCATGTAAAACGTCAACAGGGCTCAGTCTTCCATCTTTCAGTTTCTGCTTTAGTTCTGTGATGCTCAGTTCAGTTATTCCATCTGCCCATGGAGCTTTTCTCTGCAATGAAGTCTTTATTATTAGGCCATGGACCAACTCATGAACTGCGGATCTAAATTGTGTTGCGAGGGCAACTGCGTAAAATTATAAAACAGAAGAGACGTCCATCTTTTTTTGAATTGAATTTCATAGAATTGTTGATATCAAAAATATTATTTTGATATCAACAACTATGCGAATAAATACCAAAAGGGCGCATATTTACTTTTGATATCAAATAAAAAAAATATATAAAAAATAAATGAATAAATACCAAAACGGCTTGAAATAGTTTTTAGGTAAGAAAGTACTTCTTCTTAATCGCACTGTTCTTGATAGATTGTTAGATATGTCCAACTTTCATTGGTAAGGGAAGACAACTCTGTCAGGCGCAGACAAACTCCACTGCTCAACAAGGCCTGCGAAATTTAACCTAGATTAGATAGGACCATGTTTTTCGAAGCTGAAAATCAAGCATTTATGTTCGGGTGACAACATTTGCCAGCATATTAACTTAATTTCGAATAGTATATCCATACGATGTGCTATTTTATTTTCCCATGGAAAATGTTTTACTTGCTTCCAATTTGATTTAAAAATGAGGGTTCAATTTGCATTTTCAACCTATACCTTAGCATAGGTTTTCACGAAAAAGCCGAAAGTAGCTCACTTTTAAAAGCTTATAGGTAAAACACCGTTCAGCCAACGATATTTGCCAGCATGGCGTTATACAAACCATATTCTGTTCTATCTCATGGTTCTTTATTTGGTCTAATTATTAAATATCTTCTTGCTTCCATTTCAATTTAAAATTTGCTAATTTTTAGAGAAAGACACTATAAGGGGTTCAGCTAGACTGATTAAGTGGGGGCCGGTCGGTGGCAATTAACGCGGAGACCTGGTGACAGGTGACGATACCTGCTGGGCGGATTAAGCATGGATCACAATTGTGTATTGCACGAGGCGATGTGGTGCAGGTTCTTCTAGAGTTGTAAGTCACTCTGGCAATGTACAGTTTCAGCCTCAGGTTTTATGGTCTGTCTCTTTGATCCTCCAGATAATCAACACCTGAAGTATTGTCACATTTCCGTCTTAACGTTTGCCTCTAGAATATATAATCATTAGAGTTTTGTTTTACTCAGAAAGTCAGAGAGGTTTGTTTTACTCAGAAACTTTATGTTTGCAAAGGATGAAGTCGAACAATAGAATCGAAAGCTTGGTTTTTTGACTCTTGAACCTTCTATTATTATGTAGCGTGGATTCTTGTCATTATTGCGGCTTCGAAAACGTTACGGACAGGAAGGTTGATTTTCATAATATGATTATGTGATCAACACCAAAAACAATATCGCACAGCTTTTTTACACCTTTATCCCACCCTGAAAACGTAGACTGTAATTTTTCATGAGTATCTGTTGCCAAATACAATGTGTGAACTCCTCTTCCTTGATTAGAATGCTGTGATTTATATTTGTTGGCGTAATACTGAAACTGGAACAGGGAAGTGTTATTCAGTGAAATTCACACGGTATCTATACAAACTTTTCTTGCATATTTTCACAAGCGTTGTACTATAACTGGTAGGTCGAAATGCCATAATCTGTAAAAATACATGTATAATACAACAGCGTTACATTTCTCTTCAACCAATTTTATTATTAATATTCATCGGTTTTGAAGTGCATATTTTGTTATATTCTTTCATCTAAGTTTTATTGCTTAAATTCAATGTCCAATATCTGCTCCAACGTATGCCTTTTGTGTGTATGTAACAGGCTTGTCTATAAGATCAGATATTCTACCAGAGTTAAATATATTTAAAGATGATACATTGGGAGTTGATTGTACAATTAACGAGTAAGCTGGAGACCCCAATTGACCCCATGCTGTGTAATCTTGAGTCGGGCTCAATACACTGTCGGTCGTACACCGTTTAAGCGGCAGTCAAAAGACGACTGGCACCTGTGTTCAGCCAAGCGTGCAGTAATATACCGCTGCGCCATCTAGCGGCCAATTAGCAGAAATTACAATCTATAGTTCAGTATGACCCACTTACCTTTAAATCCTGAAGGTGTTCCAGTAAATTCTGTCTGGACATCTCACACTCCCTTCTTTTCTTCTCAATTTTTCTCCTCGTTTGTCTTCTCTTGTAAATGTTTACCCCATATACCGTGGCTACTGTGACAGACAAAACTGCAGCAACTCTTTTCAAATCGAGTGTCCAGCAGGAGCTTTCCGGCCACTCGAACCAGTGGGGCCACTCAAATACAGTTGACCCCATTACCTAAAGAGAACCCCAGATATACGTGTAGAAGGAAGCAAGTGTTTTATATAAGTTGAGGCTCAGTTATAGAATTTTATTAAAAATAAACACTTTTTATCATTGCTCAGGGATATAAACCGCCATTAAGTTGATATGGGTTGAAACAACTTCAGTGAGCTGAAATATTATGCCTAAAATGAGGTTGGGGCGGGTTAATATTACTTTATTTACAAATGTTCCAGATCGAACTCAAGTAATCTTTGTTGAACAATATATAGATTGAACTGTGCTTTAATGGATACGGCACCGTATTTGATGGTCTGATATTTGTGCAGTACCACCAAACGGCATCATTGGTGTTATTCTAACGTTTATTATTTCTTTAATTACTGTAGTATTTAGGTACAAGTGTCTAAAATTTATAACGATCAGTATTCGACATATAGAGGGGAAAATAGCGTCTAGTGGAATAGTCAGTGCATGTTGTGTGTGAATATGTTAACCTGGCGGGTGGTCCATCTATTTCGTGGCGAAAACGATCACATTGTTAATCATCCCATCTGTCTATTTGGTGTTGGGGGGTTGTTAGGGGGGTGTTGGGGGGTTGTTAGGGGCTCATTCTAACGAGCTCAAGGTATCCAGATCCGTCTTTGTCTCAGGCCCGTCTCGAGTGACGTGTGGTTCATAATGGTTCGCCTTGATTTTACGAGTTTAAGATAAATGTGGGGATAATGTCTGGCGAATGTGGGGAATTTGTGTGGGGTTCGTCGTTTGTGGTGATTGGATATAGCATACTTTTTTTATAGTCCAATGTGGAGAATGTGCAGTCTATGACAACTGTTGGGATTATGCAGAGCAGAATTCACTGCAGTGCTGGAATTTTGGGGACATGGGGATTAGGTGGGGCAAAATATTTTCAGTTTTCATAGCACAAGTTTAAAGCGTGGATTCATTGAGCATGTTGGGGGTAGACCATTATTCGCGTATATAGTTTGAGACACCTGTCATGCCTGTGAGGATCATGCAGGCGGACTTTGAACTTGTCTCAGTGTAATACATACGAAGCGACGAGTTACTGTTTTTAAGCATGTCTTATTGAGCGAAGAATGAGTTGGTGTGTTACATAACAACAATGTCATATGTTATCTAACGTCAACATTGTATTTTACAATGTCGTGATATAGACGAGAAGACAAGTATCGGGGGGGGGGGGGGCAGGGCTCTAGTCGTTGTTTTCAAATTGTTTAGTTTTTGTTCTGTGAATAAATAAACGAGATCCGAAACACCGTGTGTTTTTTTTCAACCACACGAATATTACAATGATTTATAAATCTGACTATAACGATCAACATATACATACTGAGTGTATATAATATTTCGCGATAAGGGAACATTCACGGCATATCTTCGGTTAGCTAAGATTCATAGCGTCTCCCTTCCCTCAACGCTATGCCGGCGACAAATACATTTCCCTGTTGGTAACTCGAACATCTCGATGACGCACTTATTATTACCTTTGCGCCCTATTGGACCTTCATTAACTTGAGAAAATGGGCCGCCATGAATAAAAATACCATAATCGATGTTGTGATCATCATCCCCTGTATACATGGGGTCTATTATGACGGAAATGCCCATCTTCTTGACCCTCGATTTCAGGTGATTTTGAGGCTCCATAGGGATAATTTTAACGTCTGTAATTAATATATGACCGACGAAGGGCCATTTAGTCTGCCATTTCTGTATTTTTATTCATGGCGGCCTATTTTCTCAAGTTAATGAAGGTCCAATAGGGCGCAAAGGTAATAATAAGTGCGCCATGGAGATGTTCGAGTTACCAACAGGGAAATGTATTTGTCGTCGGCATAGCGTTGAGGGAAGGGAGACCTATGAATCTTAGCTAATCTTCGGTGGGTATGTTCAACACACACAGTGGGCAGAGAGTGGATCATACTGTGTTAGTATATCATGATCAGTTTATCGTTATTGCCCATCTCTGATTTTCGTCTCGTGCATATTTTTTTTAAAATATTCTATATTCAAATACTTACGGAGGGATAATCGATCTTTTAACGCAAAATAACAGTCGTCAGTCAGTCAGGTCAATAAGTGGAACTGGTAGCAATCTCACCGACTCATATCGCGCCACTACAATTGTGCAGTAGCGCGCTCAGGGAGACCATAAAATTACAGAACGGCTCGGTACGGACTTTTGTCCAACCCGTAGAAACAAGGTAGGTAAACAAAAAGAGGCAGGAAGACCACCAGATTCAACACAACACGAATAAATCTTAATATGAAATAGGCAAAATTAGAACAGAACAGAACAATTTCATTTGCACTTGTGTCACGAAGGTCAAAGGCAATACAGTCTATAAAAAATAATCATGAACATGAAGATCAATACCGTAAGTTAATGCCACTGTACGCAATGTCCAATCGTTTATTAAACTCTCAGATCTTATGTTTATATATTCTCAAAGCAATATTTACATATTTTTATAGTAATATTTCTAATATATTTATATATTTTTAGAGTAATATTTTATATATTTTTAGAGTAATATTTCTAATATATTTGTATATTCTTGAAGTAATGTTTCTAATATATTTCAATATATTCGGTGCAATTTTTCTAATTTATATATCTTTGCGCAATACTTCTAATGTATTTAATTTTTGAGCATATTTCTAATATGCTTGTACAGTTTTACACTAGTATTTCTTATGTATATAATATGTTACTATTTTTTATATGTGTGTATCTGTGTGTGTTATTATTGGAGGATTGCTTCAATATAGAAGCTAGTCACCTGTGCGATCTGTTCCGGACTATTGTCGAAGTTTGATAAATAAAAATTCGGACAGAGGCATGGGAAAAGTACAAAAGTGACAATTTTTTACAAAATATGAATGCTTTTCGACTTTTTCTAAACTCAAGGTGTAGACTTAGTCTTTTCAAATATGTCTTACTCAGCTGCTTAACCTCGACTAACATTTCTAAGTTTTTGACAGATACTATTTTTGTTTTCTTCGAAACTTCTGTCCGTGGTGAAACAACAAATTCCCAGTGATATGTTCCTCTGCAAGGTCGTAGACAAGTTTTTAGATCGGGAGGCGGGGGGGACTATACTATCACAGCACAATAAGGCGAGGGTCCAGATGGCTGGAGATGCGTTCTTGGCATAAAACGCACACGTTGTAACCAGTTTTGTTTTTTTATCTTTTCTTGTTTTGTGTGTGCGTATTTTCTTTCAAGGGTTATTAAACCTCAAACTTGGTCAACACAAAAATACCTTGTGTAAACTAATTAGTTCAGCGACACATCCGGGTTGTGTTTTTGGAGGGAATACGTGTTTTGTACATTTTGGAGGGACTTCATATGCATAAACATGCCTCGTTTCCTCTGCTTGACCACTTTCCCATCTGACAAACACGCAGTGGAGAATATGTATTTCACAAACACATGTCTCTATTTTTTTGTTTTTTTTGTGTTGTTGAACTGAATCATGGGTCATAAATGTATTTGTCATGACGGAATGTATACATTAAAATGTCCAGCCGTGTGCCAAATTTCATGCTTGTTTCCAAAAGTGCAAAAAATTGCTATTTCTGGAGCTAAGTCACTGGACTATCAGTGTCTGTCTATTTATTATCTTTGAATGGAAGTATCCATTTCTTCTTTCCCAAACCAAATTAACTTGCACATAATATATTATGTATTGTTTGGTCATTTGAACGGAGTGAACATACATTTTTGTCAGGGCGGAATGAATGCATTAAAATATCATGGTAAAGAAGCAGTTTTTGATCAACCGAAAAATCGTTTTTATGCTGGGAACCTTCACAGAACTTTTTGTGTTAAGCTGGATTTTCTACACTTGCAGACCAATGAAAACCCCGAATTTCTGTTTGAAAATTTGGAGTGACCAATCATGTGCATGGGAGAAAAGTTGATGGACAATCTCTTTGTCAGGATAATGTCATGAGGGCGTTTCTTAAATCAAAGCAAATTGATTTGAAAAGAACCAGCTGGGATGAAGTATAATAGGACACATTTTTATTTGCTTATTTATTTTATATATTTCAAGGAATGACCTACCAGACCAAGTCCCATTCACAGGCTTCATGGAACATATGATAACAATAACAAAGGGGTAGATAAACAACCTAACCAGGGGTCATTACAAACTGTATGGACATGTTGTACATGTACATGCAAAACAAGTACATGTACATGTAAAACAAGCTGTCGGGATTATATAAATATTTAATGACATTCTGGTACAGCGAGTCCTCTAATAATTCAATCACAGGAAGTGAATTATCCCATCCTAAAATCACAGGAAGTTGAAAAATGGTCCAAAATCATAGGCCTACAGATATTCCTTATTTGTTCATTGTAATAATTTTAGATTTGGGATCAAAATTTATGAGAATGACCATGAATTTTGGCCACTCAAATGAGGGTGATTGAATTATTACAGAATTTACCATGTAATGTACATAAATGAAGTTCACATAACCAAGCTCTGATCATGGTAAAAGCAACTTCACAATTCGGAGGGTTAATGGGTTTAATTCCCAGAGGGTTAAATAATTCTTTCTCTCAAAACTTACTTCATATGCAACGAAGACATCGTAACTATATTTGTCTCTTCAAAATATGATGCATGTGAATTTTTCCACTCTTTTCATACATTTTACATTATCATTATAAAAATTTGCACTACAATTTAAAATTAACTTTTCGGTGCAGTTTATGTACAGACAGCAGAGGATTCCAGAATAAGGTTAATACTGAGACAATCTTCCCAACACTGCTTTGAAATACTAGAATCAAGTGCTATTGAATATCACAAAATATACACTTAAATACTTATAAGTGTATAGGTATAAATAAAACAGGAATAACACATTTGTTATTTCACCCTGATCGATCAGCTGGTCACATCTTAAAACTACAAACCATAATAAATAAATGAAGAAACGAAAGCATTGTTATAAAATCAGCAGTGAATTATGAAGAAAATGTTCATCACTGATGAAAATTATATCTCATGACCATGATGACGGAGTTGGATATCACTTTGTTATCCAATTTATAACTTCATCATCACTTGAACTTTGCAGGCCTGATAACAGGCCAAGGCAATCCTCATCAACCCCTCATAAAGATATAGACTGGTCCATCACCATAAATTTATGATTATGGGACATGCCTATTTCAATTTATAGAGGGTTATTCAACATGGCCTGTGCATATTTCAGGCTTACATTGACAGTTAAACATTAACCATGATGTGATGTGATGTCAACAAGCTGAAGATAAACTCTTTTTGGCACTGGTTTCCTATTTGCTGTGCACATAACAGGGCACTCACATTCAGATCCTTGTAACTAGCAACACACTCACCTGATTGCAGGACTAACATCAAAATGTAAATATACTGAGGGGCACCCATATCTATGCATCAACATCAGAAAGTTTGATCCCCCCTCTCCCATACCATAGGGGTAGAAAAACTTAGCATACATAGGGTAAAATGTACTGTATGGATGCCCCTTGTCATGGAGATGGACAATTTCCTAAAACAATGAT
>JAVTVY010053024.1:0-27990 GCA_036873755.1 Hanleya hanleyi | reverse complement strand
AAATAACAAGATGTTTAATAACATATTTAATCGATATCAGTGAGCTGTGGTATAATTGATACATATAAACTACCCACTTCCCCCTCAAATCTTTATGTACATCTACTCCACAATTCTACTGGAATACATCGTTGTTATACATGTACATCGATATTGTAACAAAACGAACATATTTGTAGCAAACTGATAAACATCCGAAAGAATGGAATTACCAGTGTTTGAAATAGAGTAACAAAATGTTGCAGTGTGACAACTTATATATGGACATTTCACAGTCACATGTTAGCCGCACTCCTCATGAATTGAATAACAGCTGCATGTGTTTCGAGACAAACATTTGGGGTTTCTTTATTTTGTATCAATCATATAAACTAGAGATACAAGCGACATGTAATTTGCTAAATTGCTTCGCGAAAACCCAGAATTCGCTGACTGTAGTGGCGTCAACATGCATATATTGTATATTAATACAAACGTACAATCTAGGGACAATCGTCCCGTCACCTCTGTAATACAGTTGGTTGTTGATGGATAGAACCAGTACCACAGGAACGAGCGGCATCCCTGTAAAGTTAGCGAAACAAGAATACCATTAATATATATTCGAACACTTTTCCGGTTTTGTTAAAAGTTTAATTGACTTTTTTTTCAAAAACTCTTTTGAATCTTTCATACCGGATGAAGACCAAACAGTATACGGTAAAGTATCGGATATCGCTCCGCGATAATGGCGACACACGATTCGCAAGCCGTCTTATGGATGGCGAAGTGTACGCAAATGTTTCGAAACATTAGATTAGTTTGGTTCAAGGTGACATCTTAGGTATATTAAATAATCCATGCTGAAATGTATACGAGAAGACAATAACAGACGAATTAATCGAGGGGTGGTGGAAAAAGATGACAAGAAGTTATATGACCCTAAA
Organism: Hanleya hanleyi; assembly: GCA_036873755.1. NCBI lineage: Eukaryota > Metazoa > Mollusca > Polyplacophora > Lepidopleurida > Hanleyidae > Hanleya > Hanleya hanleyi. Next base: position 27,064 of record JAVTVY010053024.1, on the reverse strand, counting down.
GGCAAATATATACTGACTGCATATTTCTAAAATCATCACTTGAACCCAAACTGATCCCTGTGACGATTTGTATCCCAGTCAAGCTTTTATTGCAGCTGTTCATGGGGACATCTTGAATGGCATGATCCCACGGCCTCTAGCACCGGATTGATGTAATATCCCTAGCAAGTCATCCGATGGAAAATGATGTTCAAACCATATGACTGATAGACAGAAGAAACGGCCCAAACGAGGGTGTATGATAGACAGAAGAAACGGCCCAAACGAGGGTGTATGATAGACAGAAGAAATGGCCCAAACGAGGGTGTATGATAGACAGAAGAAACGGCCCAAACGAGGATGTATGATAGACAGAAGAAACGGCCCAAACGAGGGTGTATGATAGACAGAAGAAACGGCCCAAACGAGGATGTATGATAGACAGAAGAAACGGCCCAAACGAGGGTGTATGATAGACAGAAGAAACGGCCCAAACGAGGATGTATGATAGACAGAAGAAACGGTCCAAACGAGGGTGTATGATAGACAGAAGAAACGGCCCAAACGAGGGTGTATGATAGACAGAAGAAACGGCCCAAACCAGGGTGTATGATAGACAGAAGAGTCGGCCCAAACCAGGGTGTATGATAGACAGAAGAAACGCCCAAACCAGGGTGTATGATAGACAGAAGAAACGGCCCAAACGAGGATGTATGATAGACAGAAGTAACGGCCCAAACGAGGGTGTATGATAGACAGAAGAAACGGCCCAAACGAGGGTGTAGAATTCAAGTTCTTTTCCAGAGTACATATTTTAAAAGTCAGTCGACATTGAGCGTTGACAATGTAAAAATTGGTTATTGTGTCTGTACAAATTGGGTATTGTGTCTGTACAAATTGGGTATTGTGTCTGTACAAATTGGGTATTGTGTCTGTACAAAACACTGCTTTCTGTGTAGAATTACACTGCGAAAATAATTGTGTTGAAGCCATTTTAGCACCAGAATTGTGTTGTAAATAACACAAATTCTGTTAAACTCAACACTAATTCTGCGAGTGTTGATATAGAAAGTTTAACACAAAACCATGTTGATTTCAACGCAACACGTTTTGTGTTGAAGCCATTTTAGCACAAAATTGTGTTAAAACAATTTTTTTCGCAGTGTAACAAAATTAATTGTTGGCCTTATTAACACCTTACACACCTTAGGGAATTCGTTCTTATGTTTCTCTTAACTACTCCTTTGTTTGTCAGACAAATACCACGCTGGATTCTAATTCGTATGTTGTCTATGTCACTTACCCCATGCGATGGCCATGGCTTCGAGCATACATGGTATGCGAGTCCCCATGACTTTGACATAACGTAGGTAATGGATTCTGGCCTCCATCAGCATCCACATAAAACTGGCCAAGAGGAAGTAATGAAGAAGGATGGCCACGATCTGGCAACCAATTTTGCTGTGGAGATGTTCTTGACTAAGGATCACTCCGACCAAAAACAGCATCCAGGATATGAGCAAGGACATCGCCAGATTGAAGAAGATCTTTTGGGGATTTCCAGACCGATATCGCCTGAGGAAAGGTAGCAAAAAAAATAAAAAAATATAGAAAATGTTATTATTGACTATATATAGGGAGGATATTGTTCTTTCGTGGAGTGATCTAACTACATAGTAGACTATAGATACCGTAACAAAAGTTAACCATCAATCGAATTGTATTAAATATTAGTCACATGAGACTTATTAATCAGTCCTATATTGTTATTTCAAAATAAAGTAGACTGTCATCCGTTAGCTTCTTTCATCAATGGTTGGCGATATATGCGCAATATCCTTTGTTCATAAGATAGCGATTGATATAAAGATACTATGCACGACGAATATTGAACCGAATGTGTATATATATGCCTCAGATATTCGGAAGGAAGTCCGCTTCCAGGTAGAATTTCTATGTAAATGACCGACTGTAAAATATATCGAATCTGTCAGTCTGTGTGAGTGTCACTCAAACCTTTAAGAAAATATCGTCCGCACAACGGTTACTCACAAACACAATCAACCTATATGTACATAAAATTTAATAGAATTGTGTAAATAGGGATGGGCCAATACCATTTTTTTCTGACTGTAACGTTAACACATTCACTAGGTCAAGAGAAATGACGAGGTGTAGTATTAGGTAGTATTTAACTTGAAACGTGAAGATGCGCGTTGCGAAAAAATATAATCTTCAATTATATTTTGTCATTTCACAAAATACCCCAGTATTCCTTTAATATGACATTTGTAATACGAATGCTGATAAGCATATACTCATTCAGAAATAGAGTAAGTATCAAAGCCACCAATGCATATACTTATATAGTAACGTCAGGTCACAATATAAAAGTCAACTAAATCGTAAAGTCATTGCGGAATTATGTCTACATCAATCTGATACAACCCTGTGATGTTCAAAGGACAAGCTGTGATAACTTGGATTTCCGTACTGGGTGGGGTTGTATTAGGAAGCTACTCATTGATTTCTGTACCAAAGCATCAACCTTTGAGTATCGTATCGTAAAAATGTAGCTGCTTATGCATAAGAAAAAGTAGTCCGGAATTACCCATGATGCACATGCTAATGGGAAGAGCTTCCTTCACTTTAGGCGTGATTTCGTACAACATTTTTCAACAAAACCACCTCTTGATCCAAAACAAAATTGACACAGATGAAAGTTTAATCTATAGCGAAGTATAAAATATCAAAATAAATTTGATTAAGAAGAGATTTTCGTCTGAAATTGCGAAAAAATGTTGTGCGATGTTGCGCATTATGTATAATTCGGGACTAATTTTTCTTATATATATAGGTATATGTTTTCAATATACTATACTCAGAATTTGATGTTTTAGTACAGAAAGAAAAAAATTAACTTCCTGCCACTCCGCATAGTGCAGAAATCCAGCTTACTGCCCCCAATCCTTACAACCAAACAAACAAACAAACAAACAAACAGAGACGGTTGATTAGCTTGATAGTAAGACGATCAGAATGGTGTATAATATAACTCACTTGAGCAATAGGAAGAAGAAGACGGTCAATCCAAGGCCCAGTAATGACAGTGACACACCAATCAGGGATATCACCGACAAAACTCTGTCATGTAGAGGGTTTATTACTCCACCCATGTCCTATAAAATATGCCAAATGAAACCGTTCTCTTCTTATGAGCATATGACACAGTACACTATTGGAATGATTGGGTGGGATCGACGAAAACATTGGTCGCTTTTGACCCAACAATGTTGGGCATAGACGTGATTAGCTTCGGTGGGGCCATTCTCTACTATAGTGCGATCAAGGCCCCGGTGCCGTGCCATTCCCGAGCTGTGGTTGTTTAGAAAATACTGGACAGTTCATATTTTCCGAAATCCTTAGTCATAAACAATAAAATAATTCGAATCTTTATAATCTTACCTTTATATTCAGCTCTTGTTTATCAGAAACTCTCCAGTTTTAGCTTCACGGCAGACCGAAATTCCCAGCGACTATTTTCTTGTTGAATTACCGGTACTCGTAACGACTCAGCGTGTAAATTACGCGCCACAACAACCGTTGGTTACCGTAGGCCCGTTCTGAGTTTCTGTCTCCTGCATGACTATTGTGCCCATCGTATCACGATGGAGTGTACAAGTAAATCCATCCATCCAGTGAAGATAAATCTGGACAGTTTCTTACAAATAAGGGCTGAATATGAAGGTAGGATCATAGAGAATCGAAATATTTTACTGTTGGTGACTAACGGCTCCGGAGAATATGAGCTGTCTCTATTTTCCCAACGACTAAAGCTAGAGAATGGCTTGGCGCCGGGGCCTTGATCGTACAATAGTCGAGAAAGGCCCCACCGGAGATAAGACGTGACGAATCAAGGCCCCACCGGAGCTAAGATGTCACGGATCAAGGCCATCGAAGCTAAAACGTGACGGATCACGGCTTCACCGGAGCTAAGATGTGACAGATCAATGCCCCACCGGATCGTGACGGATCAAGGCGCCACCGGTGCTAAGACGTGATGGATCAAGGCCACACCAGAACTAAGACATTACGGATCAAGGTCACACCGGAGCTAAGACGTGACGATCCAAGGTCCCACCGGAGCTAAGACGTGACAGATCAAGGCCCCACCGGTGCTAAGACGGGACGGATCAAGGCCCCACCAGAGCTAAGACGTGACGAATCAAGCCCCACCAGAGTTACGACGTGACGGATCAAGGTCCCACCGGAGCTAAGACGTGATGGATCAAGGCTACCGGAGCAAAGACGTGACTGATCACGGCACCACCGGAGCTAAGATGTGACACATCAATGCCCCACCGGATCGTGACGGATCAAGGCCCCAACGGAGCTAAGACTTCACGAATCAAGACCCATCAGAGCTAAGACATGATGGATCAAGGCCACACCGGAGCTAAGACGTGAAGGATCAAGGCCCCACCGGAGCAAAGACGTGATGGATCAAGGCCCCACCAGAGCTAAGACGTGACGGATCAAGGCCCCACCGGAGCTAAGTTGCGACGGATCAAGGTCCCACCGAAGCTAAGACGTGACGGATCAAGGCCCTACCAGTGCTAAGACGTGACGGATCAAGGCCCCTCCAGAGCTAAGACGTGACGGAACAAGGCTCCACCGGAGCTAAGACGTGACGGATCAAGGCCCAAAGTCGGAATGGATTTGACCCAAATTTGTCGACCCAATATTGTTGAGTCGCGGCGACCCAATTCATTTTGGCAGCGTGCAGGGTATCGTGATATCTTGCTGGCAACTGGTCTTTTGAAATATTGTATTGTGTTGATTAAATCAACCAACAATAACTAGAGATTCCGCTTTGAACCTTGAGTTGCTGCTCCGGCATGAAGCCTATGCTGGTTGTTTATTTAAGCAAAAACATATGTCTCCCCCAACCTCCCATCTTGCCTTGAGTGGGCACATTTTTTCTGGGAAAGTTCTATAAAATGAATGTAGCAATAAGTATCCGAAACAAAGCTGTGCATCTGAAAATACTATAATTCAGATCACATAGCATTCCTTTCAGATGTGCATGTAGATGGTGACAAGACCCAGCAGCCTGATAGACTGAGGAATGGGAATGCTATGTGAATAAATGAAAAGGGGTCAAGTTCTAGACTTGAACTTGGTTCCTTAATAAATAGATTCAGTTGAATGCAATAGTCGAAAAAAGGCTGGTATTTTTAATTTGCCATTTGATATAAAAACCCAGACTGCTCACTGGGCAACTGAAACAATACATTTGCATGTGCACACTGGTGCATGACTGTCATCCTTAATTTATTGGGGTATAACATTAAGTGTTGTAATCTGAGGGATCATGTACAAGTAGATGGACGGACGGACAGACACCATATATGAAGGAACGCATGCACGCATACCAAAACCTAACCAGATAGGGAGGCTATTCCAGTAAAGTTTCCATCCAAGTTTGGTGAAATTCCGTCCAGCAGTACTCCAGATATCTTGCAGACAAGGCCTGTATATACATGTAAAAGTAGCTGAACGGACGAACGAACGGACACTGGATATGGGCGAACGCATGCATGCATACCAAAACATAATCACATGAGGAGGCCATTCCAATGAATCTTCTCTCCAGGTTTGGTAAAATTCCGTCAAGTAGTTCTCAAGATATCTTGCACATAAGGCCTGTATATACATTAACAAGCAGATGGACGGACGAACGGACACCGGACACGGAAATGCACGAAAGCACGCACATGCACGAAAACCTAACCAAATGAGGGGGCTATCCCAATGAAGCCTCCATCCAAGTTTGGTGAAATTCCGTCCAGTAGTTCTCCAGATATCTTGCAGAAATGGCCTGAATATACATGTAGATGGACGGACGGACGGACGGACAGCGGATACGAAAGAATGCATACACATTCAGATCTAATCAGATGAGGGGGCTAACCCAATGAAGCTTTTATACAAGTTTGGTGAAATTCCGACAAATAGTTCTCCAGATATCTTGTAGACAAGGTCTGAATATACATGTAGATGTAGATGGACGGACGGACACCGGACACGGACGAATGCACGCACATGCACCAAATCATAATCACACGAGGGGACTATCCCAAAGAACCTTCCATCGAAGTTTGGTGAAATTCAGAGTAGTTCTCCAGATATCTTACAGACAGGGAAAGGGGACAGACAGACTGACCGACAGACAGACAGACGGACAGACAGCACAGACACTAGATATCTTTCCCCAGCATAGTTGGGGGAGACATTTAATCATCACGGCTATTTTTTGATTGTCAAGCATGAAGCGGTAGAAATATGAACGTCTTACAGTCAATTGCCGAAAAGTAGTAACAGTAACAGTAACGATTAACTCCCTTAGGTGTTACGTTAGTAGAGCCAACATGAGGCAGCACCTGAAAGGTGCAACAACCCCTCAGCCAGGCAGTTTTAGTCAGTGTATATTGGTACACAATGAATAGAAAATGCACATGTAAAAGCCTGAAAGATTTGGTTGAATGCAGAAGATGCTTTAGCAGTGGCTTGTAAAAGATTAAAAGGTGATAAATTCAGTGTGGGATGTTGGATGAATTGGAGAACTATAATAAATAATTTGACATATCACGTGCGAAAAATATGGCGGAAGTACAAAAATATTCTGAACAAAAACAAAAGGCTTCAAGCCATTCTTGCTTTGAACCCTAATAATAAATGAACAATAATAATAAATGTCTTCCGATTTTCAGTGGGAGCCAAGTAATACAGAGTTTTTGATAGGAATACGAAGCTTCGCATCTAAAACCCCTTGGCTCTGGGTGCCAGCCATTCACAATCTATTCAATTTGAACCATACATGTACTACTTTGAAAATATCAGGAACATCAAGCAGTCAAGTGACAAATATACAGATTACATGTATCAACAAATTTGCAATCAGAAATGGCCGAAAAGTTTTCCGTCCAATCAGATAAACCGGCAGTCATTACTTGTCTCTTGATGTATCTATGACCTATACCAAGCATACTGAACACTTGAACAGTATCATAGGATATATAGATCATCAATGATTTTACATAAATTGAAAACGGCTGCCAAGGTTTCCATCCAATCAAAGAAAACGGTTCGGTCATTCATTTTTAGTCTTGATGTACTGATGATGTGTACAAAGTCTTGCATCAAACAGTACCAGAGATATAGATTTTGCATAAATTAAAGATGGCAATACAGTTTTCCACCTAATCAGATCAATTTTTTGTCATTAATTGTAAGTTTCTTGATGTATCGATGATTTGTAGTTTCATATGAAGCACTAAAATGGTATCAGATATAGATCATTAATGATTTTGCATAAATTAAAATGGTTGCCAAGATTTACGCTCAATCAGAGAAACCAGTTCTGTCATTCATCGTAAGGCTCTTGATGCAATGATGATGTATATCAAATTTTACATTGAGCACTTGAATAGTATCAGAGCTAGAGATCATTAATGATTTTGCATAAATTAAAGATGGCTGCCTATCCTTCCCGTCATTCAGAGGAACTGATGTGGTTATTCATTGCGAGTCTCTTGATACATCGATGGTGTATACCAAGTTTCATATAGAACACTTGAATGGTATCAGAGATATACATCATTACAAAATTTGCATAAATTAAAGACGGCCGCCAAGATTACCGCCCAATCAGAGAAACCAATTCTGCCATTCATCATAAATCTCTTGATGCATCGATGATGTTTACCAAATTTTACATCGAGCACTTGAACGGTATCAGCGATAGAGATCATTAATGATTTTGCATAAATTAAAAATGGCCGGCCATCCTTCCCGCCTCTCAGAAGAACTGATGTGGTTATTCATTGGGAGTCTCTTGATACATCGATGCTGTATAGAACACGTAGAACACTTCAATTGTATCAGAGAAATACATCATTAAAGATTCTGCATAAATTAAAGATGGCCGCCAAGGGCTTTCACCGAATCAGGGAAACTGGTTTGGTCATTCCTTTAAAGTTTCTTGATGTATTGATAATCTATACCAAGTACCACACTGAACAGCAAAATGGTTTCCGGGATACACAAAATTCATGGTTTCGCATAAATTAAAGATGACCGCCAAAGTGTCGACCCAATTGGGTCCAGATTCAATAGGGTTCTGGGTCACGAGCATATGGATGTGCACGGCAAGTTTGGTGCGCCTAGGGTAAGTCGTTCTAAAGATATCTTGGTAACGAGAAAGCTGTATATGACGGTTTCGCATAAATTAAAGATGGCCGCCAAAGTTTCCAACCAATCGGGTCCAGATTCAATAGGCTTGTGGTGGACCACCCAACAATCCTGCATACCAAATTTAAAGTGTCTAGAAGCAACGGTTTGGCTTCTAGACTGGTCACAAGAACTGTTGATGAATTTTCTGTGACGTTGCAATGGAAACCGCAAAATGCATCACAAATTACCCAAATTCGATAGGCTTGTGGCTGACCACCCAACAATCCTGTATACCAAACTTGAAGTCTCTAGAAGCAACGGTTTGGCTTCTAGACCGGTCACAAGAATTGTTGACGACCGGACGACCGTACGACCAAACGACCTGACGTACTAGCCTAATAGGCTGAGGGGTAAAAACTAATCTCCCTAATTCTGCGCAAAATCTGTTATGTTTTTGTTTAGACAAAACACCCAAGTTTGATATATTTAACGCTTACAGTCAAAAGTGACGTTTTCAAAGTCACCATATCTGCCGAGGTAATCACTGAAGTATTATTTTCGTCGAATCTCTCATATTTTACCAGTAGTTTCGTTATCTTGAGATTACACTCTCATATTTCAAAAATATTTTTAAAAAAAACAAAAAACACAACAACAATGCCAAATGTATCTGAAAATCTCAAACAAATAAAAAAGTCCAATTTCAAACGCATGTCGACGCTGCATAATGTCACTTTAAATATGACCTTTAACAATAAAAAACTTGGAAATTTTGTCTGTACGAAACAGCTTTTTTTTTGCAGAATTAAAGAGATCACTTTTTGGTTTGATTAACTTAACATCTAAGGGAGATTTCGCTTGTTACAATCACTTCTCCTTACTTCAGTTATCGTTTTATGCTCGTTCTAATATAATTACCATGAGAATGGCGAAGTTAGTTAGATGGTTACATTCGCATACATAACGCCCATTCATCAAGCCGGCCAGATTGCATCCTTCGGACGACCACCCTCCTCCTCCTGAGTTCAAGTCGAAATCCCAGAACACACATTTGACTGTTGAACCGTCAGTTGCCTGTTGTAATGCATAAAGTAGCGTATGTTTTAGGTTACAGTACCAGAGTTTCAGAGAAATTGGAACTCTTCTGCGCGGGTCTGCGTGGAGAGATTAATTTAGTCCACACACAGATGTTTTGGTAGGGTCGGAGATATATGCTAATATTCCTGTATTACTTACTGGTTTCAATTCTGTGACAAAAAAATATACTGGAATTGGAACCATGTGCATTTATCTTCGTTTATCAACTTAATTTATCCCACTATTTTTTTGAAAGTTTTTTCGTCACTTCCTTTGCGGTCTGGCACTACGACAGGTCACGTGAGACAGTTATTTGTCATTCCATACATGGAGAATTCCACTGTTTTCGCCATCTTAAAACGTTTGTGTACCTTTATAATGATGCGGCGTGCGTATTGGCATGAAAGCTATATATGAAAGATCTAGCTATCATTCAAATTGTTAAGAAATTATGGGTGAAAAGCAATAAAATTAATACCTCCGCTAGTGACTTGAATACAATGCGTACATTCTCCTCTATCGAAAGATCCGTTAAGCCCGTCTTTCCAAGGCTAGCAGAGATGACTTGACTGTTGACAGAATAACTGGATTTGTTTCTAACTTGTGAATTACCCAGGAATAGTTTGCTGTCCATGTGTAAAACAAATGCCAATCTCACTTTTTCGGGATGCCCTGAAACAGAAAATATTAAGAAGTTCAGGAACAAAGTTACTGACATTCGTCATGACCATGCACTGTTCTTACAGTTTATTCTCAACGATAGAATGCCTGCTAGGCCGAATACTTGTTGATACATTTATTGAATACAGTAAAAGAATTACTCATCCAGAAATGATATATATAGAAATGAAATATATGGAAATGAACTTACGCGCCTCTTTTCCATTATTTACCACCGAGGCATTCACGAAGATGGCCGTTTTAAGCCAGTCACTATCAACAGTGGAATTTCCATGGAAATCAGTGATAATGTCTGTGCTCGCTATGCTGTCAATGGACTTCTTGCGTCCAAACTTAGCGGTGATGCCGGAAACAAGAAAATCGTATTCAAGATCCCACATTTCGACTGCTATATGCTGATGAATTTGGCTGGAATTGGTTCGAGTCGACAAATTGGCCTTCTGAGTGTATTTCTCCAAGGCGCCGAGAATTCTGGGTAAGATGAGCATAAATATATATGTGTTACAGATATCACACGGAGTTGCACAAAAGCGATATTTTAAAATATTATATTGTATCCATAATCACGATATATGTGAGGTTCTAACGATAGTAGTATAGAATGCGCATTTCGGACCTCTGGCGCCTCACTGCGCATGCGCAGAAAAAAACCCCGGAAGTGGGCAGGTCTGTGTGCGCAGGTGTTCTGCACAAGTCCCACTGTGCAAGTGTGTGACGTCATTTCCGGTCACGTGACCTTGGGGGATGTATTCCTCCGCCTTGATGCGGTCGGCGGTGATGCGGTCGCGGGAAAAAGCTTCCGCAGGCAGAAAGTAGTCCCAAATACGCGGGGAGCCGGGGGAAATTCGCCGGCAATCTTCGGGATATTTTGGGGGCGAGAGGGGCCCCTGGTGGACCGATTGGGTGGAGTGAGGAGTCAAAATGAAGCGCTCCTCCAGGGCGATCAAGTCATGGGTGGGTGCATGTAAATTGAGGATTTGTCTCGAAAATATAAAAAGCGGAACACGGACTTTACCCCTACAATAGGGGAAAACTCCTATCAACCATGTCCAAAAGGGCTAATATCGGTCCCCGGCTTATCGGGGTCTACTGAGAGAGGTACGGTGGGGGAGTGGGTGTATGTAAATTGAGGATTTGTCCCGAAAAAATAAAAAGCGGAACACGGACTTTAGCGCTAAAATAGGGCATGATTCGCACATTTGCATCTTTACGGAAAAATGCCTGTATGGGGTATAGGGGTGGTCATTTTTTTGTGGATTTTACTATGGGTTGTGGGGTCTTGTTTTCTTCGTCTCACCACGTAAAACACAATGGGAAGGGTCTCGCGGCTAAGCGATGAAATTGTTCGGATAGTTCACGGAGGTCTGGATAGGCCCATAGGCCTACTGGCTCAGTGGATAGGTCCATACTGGGTCATTCACACATGTTCATTGCGATATGGGTTGTGGGATCTTGTTTTTCACGTCTCACCACGTACAACACGATGGGCGGGGTTCCGAAGCTAAGCGGTGAATTTTTTTGAAAAAGTCACTGTGCGCATGCGTAGTGGGGAATAGCGCTGGGTGGACGTTTTGAGGTCTAGGTGAACCCCTAGTGGTCCGATGGTGTCGTATGAGGTGTTATTTTGAAGCTCTCGTGGAGGAGCATCCGACTGGACTAATGCATCGTCCGTTTTCAATATTCTGCGCATGCGCAGTCTGGCCGTATTATAGAAAGCAGGCATTTTGGGGATTCGTGGGGGTGTGTTTAGGGTAGAGATGGACCACTATTGGTCCAAATGGGTCGTAGGAGGTGTCAAAGTGAAGCTTTTGTGGGGTAGAGTCAGAATGGCGTGTTTTTGATTGCAAGTCGCGTCAATCTGCGCATGCGCAGTTGGGTGTAGTAAGCAAAGTGGTCACTGTGGGGGTGCGTGGGGGTGTGTTTGGAGTAGAGATGGACCACTATTGGTCCGAATGGGTCAGGGGAGGTGTCATGTTGTAGCTCTCGGGGTGTAGACCCCGATTTGAGGGATGTTCACAGCATCTGTGACGTCATCGGTGACGTCATCAGTATGAGTAGTAGCGAAAGTACATGTAGATTTACTTTGCGCGTGTCCATGTACATATACTCTGGGCATGTCCATGTATTCTTTGCATATCCCTGTACATGTACTATGTGCCAATATCTGTCCATGTACATATACTCTGCCAATGTACATGTTCCTTGTCCATGTACAAGTACTCTGTACATGTCCGCGTCGTCCCTCCGTCTACCATCCAGGTACTCTGGTTTTACATCCGGGACCTCTTCAACATCCGCGTTTTTCCATGTTTTACATCCGGGTACTGTGGTTTTACATCCGGGACCTCATCTTACATCCGGGTTTTTCCATGTTTTACATCCGAGAACCCTGACACTTTCGGTGTCTATGACCAAAAGTTACCTCCAAATAGAGAAGAGTTTCAATTTTTTCTTAGATCTTAGACGTATGCGTTGATGATTTGGGTGTTCCATCCGGGTCTTTTCCATCCGGGTTTCCCTCGCCGGACCGGCCGCACGCATGCGCGGGATATCCGGCCGAACGCATGCGCGGGTTATGGTCGCCGAAAGTGCGCAGGTCACGTGGTTGGGTGGCGCAGGTGTGGGTCTGCGCAAGTGTGTGACGTCACTTTGACCTGTAATCTTTGATGTTGTTGTTGTTGCTCTCTTTTTCGACTAACCAATCAGAATAGTACTTATCACGGACTACACCAGTACAGCTACGTATAGGCGTGCATGTGTGACATGGTCTATAAAACACGTCCCTCTGCATCCCACACTTCAATTCCTACTGTTGCAGAGCCATGACGGAGACCCATCCCTATGCGACTCGCATTTTACCGTATGCGACCGTGGTTAATTCACTTACGGGTTACCGAGCAGTGGTTCAGTCCATGTTTGGAGATGGCGACAACGAGGGGCGACGCCAGATCCTGAAAGAGTTCACAGAAGCGGTCCTCGACAGAGTGCACTCGATGGAGAGGTGTGCTATCACCCACCACTACTGGACTATGACAGCCATCCTTGATGCTCGGGCTATGGACCACGAGCGCTCACGCCGGAACCAGCGACGGCTCGGTGACCTCACAATGGTCTTTGCCCTATTGACCCTGACGCTGTGGCAATGACAGTTTCGTCTTACAGCGACAGAAAAGAACGGCTCTTCAGAGCCTCCACAGATGTGCTTATGTGCAACCGATATATACGAGGGTCAGTCACAGTGTGCGTCATTCATCGTTCGTCATTTCGTCACCAAGGGACCTGACCATAAATACGAGGATCAGTCAGAGTGTGTATCATTCACCGATCGTCATTTCGTCATCCATGTCACCAGTCCTACGAGCTATCCTTCCCCTTACACCCCGGGTGGGGTTACACGTCTATGAGGATAAAGTCACCATCGTTGAAGACCGTGGAGATGTTTGCTGGTCGCGTGCTAAGACCGTATCGAATACGGGTACACTACACCGTGACGACTGAACCAAATTTAAACGGGTGTTGAGCGGTGAGCTCGACGGAAACCTCATCCACATAGACAATGCCATCTACGTACACCGTGGACCCTTCTTCCCACGCCTGGGCCGTTACCAGGACCATACGCGAGGCTTCATCCTAGACCCCGATCTGTGGACAGCCTTCGAGAAAGTGGTGCTTATTGTGCACCAGCTGTTTACACCGGACGAGCGGTCAGCTGTTCAGTTTTGCAGGGCTCCTGCCCTAAAGCGGAGGAAGAAACCAATGAGCATATCATCAACCGCGACAAGGAGAAAGACGAGAGGGACTATCCGGTTCTTACCTCCGTGACCTACAGAGATGTCCTGGATAAACTTAACACCCGTAGTCCACCGTCGGAGGACGACGACGTCACAGATTACTCGGATATGCTCAGTCAGCCCAGTGACAATTACATCCATACAACGGAGGCCGGTACGGCATCGGACCCAAATGAAAGCATCCAGAAAGGAACTGTGACCCCAGCGCCAGATATTCACAGATAATATGGGGTGTATGTTTCATGTTGCAATCCCATGATACACCATGTTGAAGGCTAATAATTAGAGCCGATTTTTTTCAGGACTGTACTCACTTATCTTAAACTATGCGACGTGAAAGATCCCGCTCACCGCTGACCCGGAATACAGCCCCCACCGCGGTGGAGGACAATTTTACTACAGATCCTGACGAACCACCCATAGAAGTATTACCCTCACAGGAAGCTGTGCGTACAATCTACCAACACCATTGGCCTATCATCCGGCACTGTTTTCACCGCCATCTCCCTATATTGGACTTGTACAATTTCCGGTTAGAGGATAACACCAGCCTACCCCACCGCCCCTATACCATTTTGAGGACCAAGCTACAGCCTTGGTATGTGCTTTAGAATAGGTTAACCAGAAGACTATATTGTAAAGTCATGTGGCTCTGTCAGTATGTCGGTACCTCTTCCCACTTCCCTTATATGTGTTGTAATTCAAATTAAATCTCACATTTGGGTATTTATTACGGCATAAAGAGACGGACCAGCTCCGGTACTTTTACCCCAGTCACAATACCCTCGTGTACGATCAACCCTTCACCATTACGGATCGGGCGTCCCTGGACACGGCACTGGTCCAAATAAAGACATTGAATAGCTAGGAATGGGCCAGACAACAACGCCCCAACACTAAATGGCAGGTGGAGATGACGACCAATGTTACGCTTTACGTGGCTAAAATGACCGACCATCCGATCCATTGATCTCACGTCATAAACTTTGCCTCCCTATAAATACGAGAGACAGTCAAATCTTGTACCATTCACGTCCTGACCACGACGGAGCATATAGTACGGGCGTTTCTCAGCTCGACCCACGAGGTCTTCCTGCACGTCTATGCGGATACGGTCGATATCATGGAGGAGGAGGGAGACATCTGTGATGCGGACCCTACACAACCGCGCCCGGCTCACATTCGTCTGTCCCGGGAGGGCTGGATCAAATTCAAACGGGTGTTGTCTGGTTAACTGGACGGCGACCTCATCCACTTGTGTCACGATGTGTACGTCCGACGCGGCTCCTTCTTTGCTCAATTGGCTCGGCTAGATGGGGGTACATTGCATTTTGCCCTTCACCCTGTTCCATGGTCTGCATTGGAAGATGCCGTGGCAGATGTGCATCAAGTGCTTACGGAGGAAGAGCGGTCATCAGACGAGTTAGACAGGTCATTTGCCATGGACGATGTGCTGGCAGAAGCCAAAGAAGAAACTCCGACCCCGGCCAAGATATACCCGTTATAAATAAACGATAGAGCCAGGGTCCATCATCATTTGTCACCATAAAGCGCTGGGAGAATGTGTTGGATAACTTATACTACCGTCCCGACAGTCCGGCTGCGAATAGTGCATTGTCGGCTCTCTATCGAGCGGTCAAGCTCCAGGGGATACAACGTGCCCAAGTCCGAGACTGGTTAAAAAAACAAGACATCGAACTGCCCGTCGCCATTTTCCACGGAACCGGGTCATCGTGGGTGGTATAGATGCCCAATGGCAAGCGGATTTGGTCGATATGAGCGTCTTTGCCAAACACAACGATGGGAATCGGTATATCTTTACGTGCATCGATATCCTGTCAAAGTATGCGTGGGTGGTACCCATCCGGACGAAAAGGGGGGTGGCGAATCTCATAGCGGCGTTCAAGGACATCTTCAGACCCGGCGCAAACCCTTGTATTTGCAAACTGACGAAGGCACGGAATTCCTCAACAGAGATCAACAAGGGAAACCGTTGCTAGGGACGTTTTACGAGACGGAATTACAACCTGTCGTAAAAGCACAGCAAGACTACTACACTGTGGAACGCATCCTGAATAACAACACATATAAGGGAAGTGGAAAGAGGTGCCGACATACTGACTGCGTCACGTGACTTCACAGAATAGTCTTCTGGTTAACCTATTCTAAAGCACATACCAAGAATCTAACGATTCGTGATATGTGTTGTATCTCAGGTACGCTTTTATTGTACCTGTTCATGTGGCAACTTGGATGATATGACCACACGGCCCCTAGCACCGGCAAAAGCGGTATTAGATACAAATATAGAGAGCTATGATGGAAATGCTCTGACAACTCGTATACTGGCAATTGGTGAGCTGTTTCGCTGTGACAACTCGTACATTGGAGATTGGCGAGCTGTATCGTCGTCAGATGCAACGTCGATGCAAGATCATGCACTTCGTGAAGTGGGAAGGCTGGTCCAGTTCCTTCAATTCCTGGGTCGCGCCCAACCAGGTGACACGAGTATAAAGCCAGACACCACTGTCATCATCCTTCATTTCACGTTCGACCATGAAAACGGTGCTATGGACAAACAGCAGCTGCCTCTGAACACAGCGTATCCCAAAACGCGCAAAGCGCAAGTGGTGACATCGTTAACCCTGCTGGGTGTGTTGTGCGGAGGTGTGTTTTACGACGTAGCCTATCTCAGCGCTATACTCATCCCACCAAAGATACAACCACCAGCCGCGAGTGCAGGTCAGACGAATGTACACACCTTCTCTACACCAATCAAACCCGTGATCGAAACGAGCCCAGTCATAACCACACCACGTGTACAGTTTAGATCAACACCTACACCAAGTATTGCAGTGCCCACTGCATCTGAATACCCACCGGATTTCATCACTCACAGTGAAAACCCATCGACCACGGCGACCGACCTTGTTGTACCCACCACCCCAGTTCACTCGTACCAAATTTACAAGATCGGGTTACCACGACAGCGGATACACCTCCAACCATGGATCCCTGGTGGCAACATCCCTTCACTTGCGTCATCGCAGGACCGACGGGCTCCGGCAAGACGCACTTCGTCAGGAAGCTCCTTCAACACGCCGACAGCATGATTGCCCCACCCATTGCCCGGGTCGTGTGGTGTTACGGAGAATGGCAGGCGGCGTATGCAGCAATGCCTCACATCACGTTCGTGGAAGGGCTACCCAATCTGGCCGATTTGGAACTGGACACCCTGGTGGTTCTGAATGATTTCATGGCGGAGACGGGTGCGCGGGTCACCCACCGCTTTATCAAAGGCAGCCATCATCGGCGGCTCAGCATCATCTACATTGTGCAGAATCGGTTCAGTAAAAACAAAGAACATTGAAACATCAGCTTAAATGCCCACTACCTGGTGAGATACCACTCAACTGATGCACATGGCGAGACAGATGTACCCCGGGAGCACGCAGTTTGCGTTGGAAGCCTTTAAAGATGCGACAACCCCTCAGCACGGGTATATTCTCAGCGACCTGAAGCAAGCCACCCCCGACCACCTTCGACTATGGACAGGTATCTTTCTCGGAGAGACCCACCACGTGTACATGCAAAAATAATGTAAACACATCCACAGTGGCTCCCTCAGCTGGGATGTGTGTTTGATGATGGGGATAATAAAATAATTAATACATCATGGTTCACTGTGTTTCTGAAGTGAAAGAATATTCAGAAGGTAGCACGCAAAGGATAAAAAGGGCAGGGTTGTGGGCTCTAGAATTAGTTGTACATGATGTCTGCGCGAGTACGGAAGCGCGCCCCGACCCTCCGTGTATTGAAGACGGCCCCACCCGAGTTGGTCCGAACCCCTGTACGCGGCGCGGACCCTGACCTAGTACGCTGTATGTGCGAAATCGGGTACAACCTGTTGAAAGGCAACGTACCACTGACTCAGAAGACCAGGTTGATCAAGCATAAGACAGGTCTCCGAACCCTAGTCCACAAGCGAGTCTCTCAGGCTAAGAAGAAAAAGGTGTTACAGAAAGGCGGCTTTCTCGGGGCCATTTTAGCACTTTTGGCCGCATCCGTGTTGGGACCGATATTGGGTGGACTGTTAGGCCGACAATGAACCACACAAAAAATGGTCCTCGTCGAACCACGGCTCTTTCGAAGCCTCCAATCGTCGTATCCGATTCCAGCTACGGTAAGACTAAGATCATAAACATCCTCGATCACGAGATGCAACAGATTCCACAACGACCAGGGTTAAGCGACAATGAGAAAGTACAATGGTACAATGAGACGCTTCAGCGATACATCACGTTCATGGATCAATACAAAACCCTCTCTACCCCAGCACCAGCACCAGCACCAGGGGACACACCGCCGAACTCAGCATCACTCCAACAGCCACCATTATCAGGTGTACCACCCACAACCCCACAGTGGGTCGAAGACGAAGTCTTAAAGAGTGTACCTGCATCGTTCAAGAGACAAGCTGACCTGGTATTACAACGGGTGAAAGATAATCCTAATATGACTTGGAATGATAAAGGCGAACTACTGGTACAGAACCAGGTGATCCTCGGTACCCACATGACGGATTTAGTGAATGACTTAATGCGTCGCAGGTCGCACACGGATCCTCGAGGATGGAAGGTCTTTGCTCGAGGCTTGAAAGACATACATGTACCACAGGAGTTGGTGGGGAACCCCCAGCGCTGGGCCTGGATGCGGCGGACCCAGCAATCACTGATACGTATACAACGACAGACGCAACCCCCACAGACTTGGGAAGCCGAGTGGGAATCGGAGTCACCACCCAAAACACCAGAACGGCGGGCACATTCTTTTCACTCCTTTACAACACCACCCCTGAAACTACGTCCATCAAGATCTATGGCACGTAGCATGTCACCGCGACGATCATCACGCCGGGTGCAACCGCACAAGGCCTGGGACAACTATTATTACCTGGAGCGGAAGCAGGAAAACTCAGTCGCCATGTTTTACCTCACCCTACCCAGTAACAGCTCGCGGTGTTTCCCAACAACACCTTGTCCCATTATGTCACGCAGCTGCCACATCCCTTGCATCTCCCCGGACGTTGGGAGTGAGGCCTAGTGGATATCCAGTACCCATATACGTAGTACAACGTGCAAAATGATACGGTATGGTACGAAGTCGTATAAGAAGGCAACACATATAAATTCACTCTTCCCGAAGGCCAGTACCACACACCCAAAATATTCATCCAGGCGTTGCGTAGCCTCATCAAGTGCTCGACCTCTAGAGGAATCAATATCTTCCCGTTTGCAAACATGATGGGGTACCACGAGTGGAACCACAAGTTCCTGATCATTCTCGAGAGCAATGTGACCGTGCGTTTCAGCAAGACGTTGAAGGAGCTGTGTGCACTGGAGACGGATAACTATGTCGGCCCGGTCGGCTCCGGGGGAAGACCATGCTGGATCTTAACGCTGGCTTGTATGGACTCTATGTCTATTCGGATGTGGTGGATGGTCACATTGTCGGCGATGTCGATGCTCTCCTGCTCTGCGTCTGCCCAGTGCAAGGGGACTACGGAGATCAGGTCACACAGGGCTTTAACCACGTACTCTATCTACCGGTGCGACAGACTGACATCAGTATCATCACCATCGATATAAGGGATGACATCGGACAACCTTTGGCATTCGAGATGTGGAAAGTGGTGGTCACACTTCATTTTCGACAAGCACGTTCTCCCAACTTTGTATAATGAAAGTACCTTACGAGTGCGATGCACGCAGCTATATGGACTATTATACCCAACAGGCCGGGGGTGGCCTTCCGGTCTTTGCAGGTACACGCATTCAGCGCGGTCATGGGCGGGGGAACATACTCGGGAGCATCGTCAAAACGTTCCTGCCCTTGGTGACGCGTGGTGTGAAAGCGATCGGCAAACAAGCGATACGCAGTGGACTGCAAGTCGCCGGTGATGTCTTGGGTGGTACGGCACCCAAAGAAGCACTGAAACTGAAACGCCGAGCTAAAGAAGCAGGTGTTGTGTTGGTGGTCAAAGCACAACGCATCGTAGGGAATAAAAGACCTGCACCACCGAGACCGCGCACCAGTCGACGACCGACCCAGCGACGACGCACATCGAAGACCCAGGATATCTTTTCCTAAACATGTCCTTAATCCACGCAGAGTTCTGCCCCTCCACCAACGGTAAATTTGATTTGTGGACCGTTCCGCCCACACAGACCAGTGCCGAACAAGGATTATGGGTGGAGCACCTCCCGCTCTCCAGCATCAACGAAACAGGGACCATCGAGTTCACCATCAGTAATGCGGATACGGCCTATGTGGATTTAGCCCATACGTACTTGTATGTGAAAGCCAAGATCGTCAATGGGGATGGCTCCAGGATCGTCGACTAAGCAACGGTGGGCCCGACGAATCTCTGACTGCACTCTATGTTTCAACAGGGGGATATTTTTCTCAGCGACACACTCATCAGTGACTCGACCAACACGTACCCCTATCGAGCCTACATCGAGACGCTGTTGTCGTATGGACGAGAAGCTAAAAAATCTCAGCTGATAGCCCCTTTATTCTATCGGGACTCATCCGAGCACATGGGCACGGCGAACAATGCGGGATATAACAAACGGAAGGCTGTCACTGCGAACGGCTCCTCGGTCGATCTCATGGGTCGACTGCACGCAGACCTCTTCATGCAAGACCGGTACCTCTTGAACAAGATTCCCATCAAAATCCGACTGATACGGGCGCCTCCGACCTTCGCCTTGATGGCCACTAACGTAGAGGGGCATGTAGCCGACTATAAGATCGTCATCCAAGACGCAGTCCTGTATGTCCGAAATGTGAAACCGAATCCAGCCGTTCAATTGGGACAGATCAAAGCCTTGGAAACAAAACCAGCCCAGTACCCTATCCGACGTGTGCAAACCAAAGTGTTCTCTGTGCCTGCCGGGAATATGAGCGCCAACAAAGAAAACCTATTCCTGGGGGAACTGCCCATGCGATTCATCCTGGCCTGTGTGGAAAATACCAGTTTCAGCGGAGCCTACCCAGAGAACCCGTTTGACTTTAAACATTTCGGCATCAATTTTTGGGCTCGAGAATTTCTTTCGAGCCTATCAGAACCTGTTTGCAGCGATCGGTCAAATCAACCAGGACGAAGGGAATATGATCAGTCGGGAGGACTACGGGAACGGATACACGTTGTTCTGTTTCGAACTGACCCCCACCTTAGAGAACGACCATCAGCTGACCCTCGACAAGCAAGGCAACTTACGGTTGGAAATCCACTTTGCACGAGCCCTCCGGAGCACCATCAATGTGATCTGCTACGCCGAGTTTGACAACATCATTCAAGTGGAAAAGGCGCGCAACGTCCTGTGTGACTTTGTCACCTAACATGGATACATACCAGATAACCGCCGTGCTGGAGAATGACCTAGGGACACGTATGGTCTTTCAAGGTGGGTTCGCCCGAGATGTGTTCCCATTAGACCGTGTGTATCCTGCCGACTACGTCCTCAACACGGACCCGATGGATCGGCCCGGTCAACATTGGGTGGCCGTGTACTTGACAGAACAGCAGGGCGAATACTTTGATCCGTACGGCCTGCCACCCCTCCATCCCGATTTAACAGACTTCATGGATCAAGGCACAGAAACGTGGTGTTGGAACAGTCAAGCGTTGCAAAGTCTGACCAGTAGCGTGTGCGGACAATATTGCTTGATTTACCTGTAACATCGACGTCGGGGAAGAACCTTATCTACCATAGTACAGATGTTTGACGAGTACCCCAAGGCCGAGGACCGAGATGTACTCGTATATGACTGGGCCGCAGACCATTTCAATGTACAAGCCTCGTTCTGGGCTTAAGTTCTATCGATTTCATTGTAGAAGCCCTTGTTCTGGGCTTCAGTTTTCACGTGGTTGTTCTCGCGTTGTTGCTGTTATTTATTGTTGAATAAAAAACAAAATCAGATCTCACCCAAAAACCCTGTCTTGTGTGTTTCTGTACAATAGGTTACGAGCTTAAGCGGGCATTAATGTCCAATGCTTGACCAGACATGTGGGATTCTAATTTTAACCAAACTGGTATAGGCCAGTCGCAGACAAAGTAGCCAACCAGTGGCCTAGGATGGAGCCAAATGTAACCAATCAATGTCCAGAAAAAACATAGGCGTTAAGGCCCTGATATGCATATAACCTTGAATTGGTGGGGGCATGGTCAGCAATTCCGAACTTTCCATTTGGAGAAACTGAGGGTTCCCCACTGGCCATTTTACATGGGCAGATAGATGGTAATATTTTCGGGGATCATGCTCTATACCGGAAGTGACGTCACACACTTGCGCAGACCCACACCTGCGCCACCCAGCCACGTGACCTGCGCTCTTCTGGCTGCCATAACCCGCGCATGCGTGCGGTCGGATAGCCCGCGCATGCATGCGGCCGGATAACCCGCGCATGCGTGCGGCCCGATAACACGCGGATGCGTGCGGCCGGGCCGGCAAGGAAAACCCGGATGGAAAAAACCTGGATGGAACACCCAAAGCATCCACGCATACGTCTACGGTCTAAGGAAAAATTGGAACTCTTCTCTGTTCGGAGGTAGTTTTTGGTCATAGAAACCGGAAGTGACGTCAAACATGAAGAAAAAGCCCGGATATAAGATGAGGTTCCGGATGTAAAACCACAGTACCCGGATGTAAAACACAGAAAACACCGGATGTTGAAGAGGTTCCAGATGTAAAACCAGAGTACCCGGATGGCAGACGGAGGAGGAAGCGGACATGTACAGAGTACATGTACATGGAAAAGGAACATGTACATTGACAGAGTATATGTACATGGACAGATTACATGTACAGGCACATAGTACATGTATAGGCACATAGTACATGTACTGGGATATGCAAAGAATACATGAAAATGCGCAGACTATATGTACATGGACACGCCCAAAGTAAATCTACATGTACTTTCGCTACTACTCATACTGATGACGTCACCGATGACGCCACAGATGGTGTGGACATCCCTCAAATCGGGGTCTACACCCCGAGAGCTACAAAATTACACCTCCCACAACCCATTCGCACCAATAGTGGTCCATCTCTACCCCAAACACAACCCCACGCACCCCCCAAAATGACCACTTTACTTACTACACCCAACTGCGCATGCGCAGATTGACGCGACATGCAATCAAAAACAAGCCATTCTGACTCTACCCCACAAAAGCTTTACTTTGACACCTCCCACGACCCATTTGGACCAATAGTGGTCCATCTCTACCCCAAACACACCCCCACGCACCCCCAAAATGCTTGCTTTTTATACTACGGCCAGACTGCGCATGCGCAGAATATTGAAAACGGACGATACATTAGTCCAGTCGGATGCTCCTCCACGAGAGTTTCAAAATAAGACCTCATACGACACCATCGGACCACTAGGGGCTCACCTAGACCCCAAAACGTCCACCCAGCGCTATTCCAATCCTCAATTTACATACACCCACTCCCCCGCCCTACCTCTCTCAGTAGACCACGATAAGCCGGGGACCGATATTAGCCCTTTTGGACATGGTTGATAGGAGTTTTCCCCTGTTGTAGGGGTAAAGTCCGCGTTCCGCTTTTTATATTTTCCGAACAATTCCTCAATTTACATGCACCCACCCATGACTTGATCGCCCTGGAGGAGCGCTTCACTTTTGACTCCTCACTCGACCCAATCGGTCCACTAGGGTCCCCTCTCGCCCCTAAATGTCCCGAAGATTGCCGCAGAATTTCCCCCCGGGGCCCCGCGTATTTGGGACTACTTTCTGTCCGCGGAGGCTTTTCCCCGCGACCGCATCACCGACCGCCGACCGCATCACCGCCGGAAGTGACGTCACACACTTGCGCAGTGGGACTTGCGCACAACATCTGCGCACACAGGCCTGCCCACCTCCGATTTCTTTTCTGCGCACGCGCAGTGAGGCGCAAGAGGTTCGAAATGCGCATTCTATACTACTAACGATGTTGCCCATTGTGGCATACATCTTATTGCCATACATGTAGTGTTTGGAATCTGTAACAAGAAAAAACCGTTTCTCATACCCATTTGCAGTTATACCAAGCTCATTAGCCTCTTGGAGCACAGTTGTCGTTGCGTCCAGTGTATTATCAATGATTTCAACAATATTCTCTCCCGTCTGAAAGAAGTAAGTGTTTCATATACTAGTAGGCAGACTGTTGACAAAATGAGAAATTAATGTTGTTTAAATTGGCTACAATTTCTCCGTGATATCTTCGATATATTTGGCCTACGCTTTTTAAAATGAGAGATCCTGAAGGATCTTGGCGCCCACCATTGTCCGATAATTGTAAGCTAATGACTAGAGGATCTTTTTGTCCATTGTTACTAAGAACAAACGATTAATTTGTAATTTTGTTTACAGAATTTCGAATCTGAGCGAAAAGGATCGGAAAAGGGACACTGAAAAACACCAAGATATAATCTAAGTTTCAGGAGTTTCAAGATTTCTAGAAACTGTACTTATGTCGGTTGTTATAATACAAAAGCAATGAGCAAAGTTAGTCTGAAAGTGAATGTACATGTACGGAGGATCCTTCGCCTTTGTTTTGTAGTATTTTTTTTATTTATTTTTTTGCACGTGTCATCATTGGGTACTGGAAGCGAGGACCAATCTCTTTGACACTTTGGCATGAGCTATGAAACATACTTAAGATTTTATAATTAGGAACGAATGCTAATTCTGTTCTGTTTACTGGGCTAGTTTGAGATATCTACCATGCTCGAAAATAGTAAGATGGTACAATACTTAATACTGAACGGATCCGATCCGCGCAGTAATGTTGAAACTTCGAAAGTGCCTGAATCGTGATTATCTCCCTTGGATCGAAACATGCAGTAGTCTACAGTTGTCGAGTTGTGACGTTGAGTCACAAGAGTGACGTCCCTTCATGTAGCCGACCCGCCGGCAGACGAAAGGGTGGAGCAGTTCACTTGCTACTGCATGGACTAAAGAAAACTGATTTAAAATTTGAAGAAATACATTTTAATTCCGAATTATTTGAACTCCTTGATATGGAAGGTGAAGGTATGGATATTCTCTATAGTCAATATATAGAATATGCACCACCGTTTGATCTGCTGACTCTTGTGATGCAACGTCACAATTCGAGAATACCGTATTAATTTGAAGCGTAACTTGGATTTTTGAATCGGACCAAAAAAGGTATCTTGCACTACTAGGCCCCATGTGGGACCTGTGTATCAAATTTCAGAAAGATCCATGAAATATTTCCTGAGAATTCATGATAACAATGTTTCAAGGGGTAATTCAAGATGGCTGCCTTGTGGCCATATTGCATTTTCGATTCGGACCGAAAAAGGTATCTTACACAACTAGACCATAATGGAAAACCTGTGTACCAAATTTGAGAAAGATCCATGCAGTTCCTCCTGAGAAATCACGATAACAAAGTTGCATGGGAAAATCCAAGATGGCCACCTGTTGGCCATATTGGATTTTCGAATCGGACCAGAAAGGTATATTGCACAACTAGAAGACAAGGAGAACATGTGTACCAAATTTAACAAAGATCCATGCAGTAGTTCCTGAGAAATCACAATAACAATGTTTCATGGTGTAATCCAAGATGGCCGCCTGATGGACATATTGGATTTTGGAATCGGACCAGAAAAGGTATCTTGCACAACTGGACCACAAGGGGAACCTGTATATCAAATTTGAGAAATATCCAGGCAGTACTTCCTGAGAAATCATGATAACAAAATTTCATGGGAAAGTCTAAGATGGCCACCTGTTGACCATATTGGATTTTCCATTCGGACCGAAAAAGGCATCTTGCATATCGAGACCCTAAGGGGAACCTGTGTACCAAATTTGAGAAAGATCCAAGCAGTAGTTCCTGAGAAATGACGATGAAGTTTAATGGGCAAATCCAAGATGGCTGCCTGGTGGCCATACTGGATTTTCAAATCGGATGAGGAAAGGTATCGTGCACAACTAAACACCAAGGGGAACCTGTGTACCAAATTTGAGGAAGATCCATGCAGTACTTCCTGAGAAATGACGATAAATTTTCGTGGGGAAATCCAATATGGCTGCCTGGTGGCCATATTGGATTTTCGAATCGGACCAAAAAAGGTATCTTGCCCAACTAGACCCCAAAGGGAACCTGTGTACCAAATTTGAGAAAGATCCATCCAGTAGTTCCTGAGAAATCGCGATAACAAGGTTTCATGGGGAAATCCAAGATGGCTGCCTTGTGGCCATATTAGATTTTCGATTCGGACCGAAAAAGGTATCTTGCAGAACTAGACCCTAAGGGGAACCTGTGTACCAAATTTGAGAAAGATCCATGCAGTACTTCCTTAGAAATGACGATAACAAAGTTTCATGGGAAATCCAAGATGGCTGCCTGGTGGCCATATTGGATTTTCGAATCGGACCAGAAAAGGTATCTTGCACAACTAGACCCCAAGGGGAACCTGTGTACCAAATTTGAGAAAGATCCATGAAATACTTCCTGAGAAATCGCGATAAAGTTTCATGAGAAAACCCAAGATGGCTGCCTGGTGGCCATATTGGATTTTAGAATCGGACCAGAAAAGGTATCTTGCACAACTAGACCCCAAGGGGAACCTGTGTACCAAATTTGAGAAAGATCCATGCAGTTCTTCCTGAGAAATGACGATAATGTTTCATGGGAAAATCCAAGATGGCTGCCTGGTGGCCATATTGGATTTTCGAATCGGACCAGAAAAGGTATCTTGCACAACTTACTTGTCTTACTTACACAAAAGAACACAATTTCCTAGCATAGAGAACCACAGATCTGATCCTCTCCCAATCCAGACTGGTGTTCCTCAGGGATCCATACTTGGGCCCCTGATATTTATTATATAATGTGAATGACTTAATATTGCTTTGTGATATTTCGAGTACAATAGACCTGTATGCTGATGATAGTACTATTTATACACATGGTTCTGGTGTAACTGAACTTGAAAAAATCATGGGTCCGGATTTGGAGGTCATTGAGGAATGGTGTTTTCTAAACAAAATGTATCTTCACCCAACGAAGTCCACAATTATGCTCATTGGTACGAGACCTAAGCTTCAAAAGATTGACAAAGATATCCATTTACAAATTAACAGTTCTGAACTGCAAATGGTGCAGTCCGATAAGATCCTAGGACTACTTATTGACCAAACACTAAGTTGGCAGGACCATGTTGATATGGTCTGTGACAAGAT
>JAVTVY010053023.1:0-26578 GCA_036873755.1 Hanleya hanleyi | reverse complement strand
AACTGGCTTTGCTGAAGAAAGGAAACCTACGGTTGGAACTGCGTTTCGCCAAACCTCTAGACAGCACCATTAACGTGATTTGCTACGCCGAGTTTGATAACATCATCAGCGTGGATGAGCAAAGAAACGTGCTGTGTGACTACGCCAGCTAGAGAATGGATACAGAACAGCTGATGGACATACTCCAGCGAGATCCCAAGATCTCCTTTCGAGGTGTGTTTCCACGCAATGTGTTTCCCACCCACTCCACCACTCCAGCAGCCTACATCCTAAATACAGACCCGAGGAGTCGACCCGGTGAACATTGGATAGCTGTGTACGTGGACACCCTAGGCCAAGGCGAATACTTTGATTCCTACGGACTTGCCCCCCTCCATACCGATTTGGTGAAATTCATGGACGTCTCTACTACAGAGTGGCGTTGGAATACGCAAAGATTACAAGGACCCTTGAGTAGTGTGTGCGGACAGTACTGTGTATTTTATCTCACTCACCGGAGTAGAGGACATTCTATGCCCACCATTGTACATATGTTTGATGATTATTGTCAAGCCGAAGACCGTGATGTCCTCGTCTATGACTGGACGGCCTCTCGTTTTAATGTGCATGCTCCATTTCTCTGGTTAACTTAAAAAAATGTACTGCGCGCGCATCTTGTTTTATTATTGTTATGACGTTGTTGTTCTGACGTTGAATAAATTGATGAAAAAACACAATGATGGGTTTTGACTTTCTCTTTTTTTATTTAAGTCAACAAGCAAGGATTAGACTATACAAATAGAATACAGGGTACAAAATAGTAGGGTATGTACACATAGAATAGTAGTGGTATATACAAAAAAAAAGTTCTGCCAGGAGTAGGATTCGAACCCACGACAGCAATTGCTGACCAGCACTTAGGACTGGCGCCTTAGACCACTCGGCCATCCTGACTTTTACATTTGTGTATCAACAGTTATAGTTCGACATTGTTTTTACAAGTCCAAGTAGGTGGTGCTCACACCGTCGGCCAATACTTTTCGTTTGGGATAAAAGAAAGTAAAGGCGTCTCGTTGCTGGATATAGGTGCGCATCTGGTGGTCCACCACCCGGAATCCTCGGTTAGTGCCACTCGCACTGGCCTGGCTTTGCAATACACCCAGGTAGAGAGCTTTGTCTATGTTGGGATCGCGCCGGCTCACTCCTTTGCAGCTAAACTTATCCTCTCCACCGTCTCCTCCGTAACAGTAGTAGGTCTTGGAGGAGAGCGCGATCATAGCATCTCCACTCCACTCCAGCTTGAATAGCCCGGGTGTCCGCTTATCGTAGGTGTAGTGATCGCGTCGGGGTAGCCACTGGTCCCGTTCCGCCTCATATTGCGCCCGTAACTCGGGTTTGACGAGAGACTCCCAGTCCGGGTGGGAAACGGCCATGTAGGCCGAATCTGTGTCCATTTCCATGAGTTGCCAATCGGCTGGGTGAAAATACACACCCATAAAATCATAGATGAATTCCAGCATTCGCAGTTTGGCCACCTGGTAGACCATACATCCAATCTGCAGGGGTAAATTATACCGGATAGTCTTCTTGGCTGACGTCACTTCGTAGGTGTCGTCATCGATCACCTGCACGGATTGAAACAGAGGAGAATTCACTCTTTTGCGAGCTTGGGTAGTCGTACAAATGTTCACGTTGACGTGCTTATCCTGGTTGGTTACCGTTTTTCCGTAATAACCATTGCCAGTGAGCTTCCAAGATTCAGCGATGATGGCCTGACTCGGGAATTCATCACCTTGACGACGGGCCTTCGTCACGAGGTCGGCATTCTCGGCAAAACAAGCCTCAGGTACGTACTGGATTACCTGATAGATTTGAGTAATTTCCAAACCGTGGTTCATGTACCACTGCAGTAAGGGGGTGCCCAGCAAGATTTTCTCGGCCCACATACTTCCAATCAACATGCGGCGAGGTTTAGGCAAACACTCGTGTTGCTCCGCATAGGCGCCCATGGTCTCTCCAATGTCAGCCCGACCCACCAGCGTGTTCTTGAAGATAGGCGGACACTGGGCGAAGAGGGACTTGAGAGTGTCGGGAACATGCAAATCACATTCTACAAAGCCGTAGAGCTGGCCCGAACGAATGGCGTCCAACATCTGGGGTAGACTGAGAAGTCGCCGACGACTCAAGGGATATTCACGTTCTTTTAGGAACCGTTGTAAATGGGGCAGGGCCTGGCACATGGTGTGGAATTCACACTCCCACATCTCTATGAGATGGTATCCTCGCTCTTTGACATAATCACCGTTGATCACTACTTCTTCCCGTAATTCTTGCGCGGTTTTTCCACGTCGCTCATTGAAGCGTCCAGCGCTAAAATGACATTCGTGGCCGTGCCAGTAACACCCGTAAAACTGGAATACAGTCGGTGTGCCTTGTACAAGGGCAAACCCATCGACGGGAAGTCGGCGATCTCCTATCCGCTTCTCCGTGGCGTTGGTCTGGTGACGTATATAAATGGCCCGTCGATAGGCTTCCCAGTCTAACCACTGGTCGGCGAGATGTTTGTACGGCGTCCGTTGAGGTGTAAAATGCCGACCTTCTGCCCACCAACGTGTATAATGCCCACTGGGCATAGGTTGTGCGAGCGACCACAGGTACAAGGCATTGGCGTCAAATCCGATGATTTTGGCACAGGGTTTTCCACTAGGGAGAGTAGTGACGTCCTTCTCATGGTAGCGGTGGAAAATAAGACTGGGGCCACCCACAATGTTCCGCTTCAGACATTCATGCATGTCTGCATCTTTTTTTTGAATCAGCGAGAAGTAGGTAGGACACTCTTGAAAGAGATGGCGAAGCGCCAGACCCGGTAAACTTAAACACTCTTTGAAGATGTCGATGTGCATTTGGCGACGAAAGAGTTGCACCATTTTCTCGGCCGCTTCCAGGAAAGGAACTACATCTAGGTTGTTATACCATATGAGGAAATCTCGCAACGTCTGCATATGTTCAGCGTTCCATACCTTCTGGAGTTCGATGTAGGTGGCCTCGGGCAGAGCTTCCCCTTTCAGGTCATTGTAAAACGCTTCCCGGGGTGGTAACTGGGTGTCTTCTAAGCGGTCCAGGCTCGTCATATAGGTGTAAGGAAAGTAACCTTTCATCTGGGTACAGTTATAGGCTTTCACCCACTGCGCATAGCTACAATTAGGTGCCAGGTAATTGCGTATATCGAGGAAACGAAGTGATGTGGTAGTGAGGGCCATATGGTTGTTGATCTTCTTGATGACCGACTTCAGGGTATCGGACTGCGCCAAGTAAGGGTAGAGAAATTCCTTCACCATGTTCAAGTCGTATCGCCCCGAATTGAAGCCGAGCACCGGTAACTGACCTAAGTATTGAAGGAACCGTAACTTCAATTTCTCCGCATAAGGTTTAGGTAAAGGGACATCCTGCGACTGCAGAGGCTGGGACTGCTGGGACTCGGACTCGGACTCGGACTCGGACTGTTCATCGTCGCTGAACGCTACACCCGGTTCAGGAATGCGGTCGTCCAGCTGGGTCAGTACGTCGTCGAACTTGGCCACCAACAATTCCGTACTGGCCGCACTGACTTGCTCTAAATACTCCATCATACGGGTGATGAACTCATGGGATTGCCCCGTGGACACGAAACACACCGGTGCAGCGTCATAGCCAGGTACATTGGATGAAATGCTGACACTGAGGGGGATATGTCGCTGTGTCCACTGCGTTTTAGCCGAAAACAGGTCCATGGGCTCCAACAGGGCCTCAAAATCATAGCATGCCCGGTAGGGAAAATAACGGTCCTCTTCCGGTATGATGATACCCTCATCGGCCAGTTCCTGGAAAATAGTAGGTGTATTATGATACACTCCACCCGGATAGACTCGCTTGACACTGTTGTCTCAGATTTTCTCGTGGCAATGTAAGTTGTAAGACTTTTTAAACACACGATGGCATTGGGCACAACTGAAAGACTGAGCGTACAGGCTCATATTGGTAATGAGCGAAAAATGACTCACGCCATTGTCATCGAACACATTGACTTTCATCGTAGCAGCATACCGTTCTGTGGATCGACGAACCAATTCAGCCACATAGGTATCGTCCTCCTCCTCCCATCGTAATCGATAAACAAAGATATTAATATCGAACAGTGTTTCCACATCATCCAAATTCTTAAAGGGGACTCCACGGAAGTGCCGCTTATCCATGTCTTGCTGCTCTAAATACTCCTCCCAATAGCCATCGGCCACTGTGTCACAAGTCTGGGGGTCACACTCGTCCAGATGCACGGCCAAACACCGAAACAGACATTTCTGGTCTTTGTAGGCCCCCTTTTTTCCTGCTGTTAATGCATACAGGCCTTTTCGACGAAGCAACCACGGAGGAAGTTGTACAGGAGCACCGATGGGGTGATCTCGCATTTTCGTGACGAAAAATGTGACGTTAGTGACCATTTCCACAAGCCATTGGGTATTGGGGCGTTGCAACCGAGTCCATTCCAATGGGTCCAACGTAGTCAATTGGTCGATGAGTGACTCCAGAGAAATCGCATCCGTCACAGTGAACGGCTGATCAAACACATAGGTATTATTGCTGGGATAGAAATACCGCAGTTGGTCCGTCTCTTTGTGCCGTAAGATATACCCAAATGTGACATTCAACTTATAGGCTGTCACCTGATCTTTGAAAATGTTCTCGGCATATGTAGTGAGATACGTGAGGTCCTCCAGCCGAAAATTGTATAAGTCCAAAAGACGACGATCACGGTGAAAACAATGGCGTATGGTAGCCCAGTGTCGTTGATAAATGGCCCTGACACGCGCATCTTGAGGCAAGACTTCAACCGGAGGTGCTGCTGGGTCGAAGGGAAAATCTTCTCCACGTCTCATGCTTTTCGTCTCATACAAGCGGATAGGCAAGCAAGGCAGGGATGCAGGCAGGCAGGCAGGCAGGAGACAGGTCAGGTCAGGTAAGTCAGATTGAATACACCCCTTTCCCTAAAAATGGACTCCTTTTATACGTTTTGCATGTGGGTTTCAAAATGGTGGACAACCACAGGCCGCCATTTTGAAAATATGCAAATGAGGGCTGGGGTGAGGCAAGTGCAATTGTCCACCATTTTGAAACACACCACCCACAACACACACAAACAAGCCGCCATTTTGAAAATTAAGCCACCCTTGGGGGAAAAACCCAAAGACCTCATTTGCATAATGTGGACAACTACAGGCCGCCATTTTGAAACCGACCACCCCTAACACACACAAACAAGCCGCCATTTTGAAAATATGCAAATGAGGGGTGAAACAAGTGCAATTGTCCACCATTCTGAAACCGACCACCCCTAACACACACAAACAAGCCGCCATTTTGAAAATATGCAAATGAGGGGTGAAACAAGTGCAATTGTCCACCATTTTGAAACCGACCACCCCTAACATACAAAAACAAGCCGCCATTTTGAAAATATGCAAATGAGGGCTGGGGTGAAACAAGTGCAATTGGCCACCATTTTGAAAACCCAATGACCTCATTTGCATAAAACTCATTTGCATCAACTCACGCATGCGCACACACACCATTCCAATCCAAAAATAAATTCTGCGCATGCGCAGTGAGACGCTAAAGGTCTTAAAGACTGTCTGTATACTACTGTCGTGTCATTCAAGTTGCCACACGAATAGGTGCAATGAAAGCGTACCTGAGATACAACACATATCACGAATCGTTAGATTCTTGGTATGTGCTTTAGAATAGGTTGACCAGAAGACTATATTGTGATGTGACTCTGTCAGTATGTCGGCACCTCTTCCCACTTCCTTTATATGTGTTGTAATTTTCTCTCATTCTCTGGACACTTTTTCGTATAAAATTTAACTACGGTTTACATTTTTTTGGTTAATCTTCACTTTGCTGTAATTGATTGCTTGGTTGTCTTATCAAGTGTTTGACTATTGTTCTTTGTTTAAAAAGGTGATAATTAGGTATCATACATTATCACACCTTTAACTATATCATTTCCGGTGTAACGGGAACGGTGGTCTGATGCATCCAGTGTCCGGGGGACACTAAAATCTGGATTCAATTGTCCGTCGGACATTCAGGTCTGGATTTGGAAGTCCTGGGACACTGGCTTCCAGGAGACGAAAGTCCTAACCTAGAGTCCAGTGTCAGCCTCGAGTACTACTTTCGATTTTCTATCCAGTTTACACGTTATCATATGCACCTGAGAGTAGTATAGAAAGGGGAGTTACGGCGTTATTGACCTACTTCCGACAGGTGGCACCAACGGATCATTTCCATCTGACCTTTGTGAAGTCACTTCTGGTTCCGGTCATGTGACAAAAAGTGACCTTTAATCCAGTGCATGATGTCCGCTATTGTGCGCATGG
Organism: Hanleya hanleyi; assembly: GCA_036873755.1. Lineage (NCBI taxonomy): Eukaryota > Metazoa > Mollusca > Polyplacophora > Lepidopleurida > Hanleyidae > Hanleya > Hanleya hanleyi. The sequence goes on along the minus strand of JAVTVY010053023.1, from coordinate 20,183 downwards.
TCACTTCCGATCACGTGACCGGAACCGGGAGTGACCTCACAAAGATCAGCCGAAAGTGACCTGTTGACGTCACCGTTTGTAAGTAGGTCAATAACCCCTCTCTCTCTGTCTCTTCCTCCTACTCAGGAGTTGAGTGAGGACGAAAATGAAATGAAAAAAAGAGAACTTTACAGAAAATTTTGAAATTTATACTAAGAAATAACCAAGTAAGACTGCATCAGACCGGAGGGCTATTTCTCGTCCTTTTGTGCCTCTTTGCTTGTCCGGTGGGAGCCTGTTCACTACAATGAAGAATACAACATATTGGCAAGCATACGTTACAACAAGTGAACACGGGAAATAACATATCTTGGACTATTTTATGCAAACAATTCCTTGTTTATCCCTACCATGCAGGCCTGGGAGTGGAACATTCGCCACCCCCTCCCCTCTTTTGGTTTAGTTTTCACCCGAAGACAATTTTCCAGTCAACTAGATGAAAAGGTTTTCACATAGGTGGGAAGGTTTTCACCGGGGTGAGAAGATTTTCATCTGGGTGAATACAGGATTTCACCTGGGTTAAAACAGGTTTCCGCCAGAGTGAAAACGTTTGCACCTGGGGGGAAACTTAGGAGTGAAAAAGTTTTTCTCCCGCGTTAAAACTAAAGAACCCCCCCCCCCCAAGCTGAAGCAACCGTGGTCCGCCCCAAGGGCACCCAGATCCAGATACGACAGTCCTACCTCGGAAACAGTTGTCCCCCTATCAGCGGAAACCAGGGTCCTGATATCGTTGGTGTCCGGGTCACTCAAATCTAGACAGGAATGTCCCTTCTCATATATATAGGGTCCGGACCATGGCATCTGACGGACTATGGGCGCTTCCACAGCTATGGAAGTTCTCAGAGTCCGGCATTCCACAGAGTCCGGTTGACCTATATATGAAAGTAAAGAAATAGTAAAGACAAGAAAATCTGAACAGAGGTTCGGCCAGCAAATCGGTGGTGCAGTGGATAAAGGCATAGACGGTGGACAGTACAGCAGAATGTAGGATTGTGGGTTCCATCCTAGTCGGCTTCAGTTGAATATATTTGACTTTTCTGCATTTCGCATGTACAGCTTTAGTACGTCTTGTAAAGTCGCATCTTTGTTAAATATATATATATATATATTTAAAAAACTAATTTTATGTATTTAAGTCAATATACATCTTTACGGTGGCCCATATACGACATACAATTAATTTTAGTTTTGTATATATTGTTTTTAGTTTGGGTGGTGGGGGGGGAGGGTCTTTAGTTTTTACCCGAGTGAAAACCTTGTTCACTTTCCACCCAGGTGCAAACGTTTTCACCTGGGAGAAAAGGTTTTCACCTCAGCGCAAACGTTATCACCCTGGTGGAAACCTGTTTTAACCAAGGTGAAATCCCAAAAGGTTTCCGCCCCGGTGAAAACTTTTTCACCCAGGTGAGTGGGAAGTTTTCGTCCGGGTGAAAACTGAAGCAAAAGGAGCAAAACTAGAAAAAAAAAAAAAATACAAAATGGAAAAATAGCATGTCGTATATGGGCCGCCTCACATCTGCAATATGTCGCAGAACACCGTATAGAAGTACTATGAATCCTTCTATCCGCACTGGGTTAATTTTCGCACGCATATGATTTTGTGAATGTTGCGAATTCAGAAAGAAACACGAGATATTGAGATATGTAATGAAAATATATTTCACGTTTCTGACATCAATATATATTGAAAAAATTGTCATGTCGGAGATCTCTGTTACTGTTATAATTAATGTTACTCTAAAATGACCACGCTTGTCCGCTGGTACTACTTATACGACTTCTCACAGAGTCAAGACGAAATTAGAATATTTTACGATATGCAAATATAATGCTCAGGGGCTTTTCATATTCGGTCCGTATCTACCGAATGCGGGATCTCGTGAAGTAGGACCCGGTCATTTGTTTGCATAGAGGGATACAATAAAATATAACTTTTAATTTGTTTTCACATTAACCTTATTGGGGCGCATCTGGTATCATTAAAAAATAACCAAATAAATAAAACATAACATAAATGCAAAATGAAAATTGCCACATCTACATGCATCTGATTCCTGCATTCATATATGGCACACCCGCGAAATTAATAGATTATATTGTGTATAAATGCTGACCTCCGCATATACCAGTCCACAATCAGATCCATGGCATCCTTCGATCCTGCCGATATTTTGCGATATTTGGCCAACAGTATCGACAAGTACGAAGCCGGGAAAAGTCAGCAAGAGAAACGTTTCATGCGTCGAACTGCTCAGAGGAATTATCAGGTAGCGGTATGCCAACAAAATTCCGTTGTTTTGATAATTGAAAGTGAATATATTTATTACGAGTTTTATTTTTTATTGTTTGAGCGAGATACTATACTTTTTTCGTATAACTCATTTACATAGAAATGCGAAAATGAGTTCTGTGACCCACAACTAATATATTTCGTAGACTTCATATATGGCTAATATGTATGCATTACCGGTAGTTTAACCTATAAGGCGCTCGCAAACTAATGGTGTATTCATGACAAACACCAGGTATATTTGCTTATTCAATCCAAGATTGAATAAGGGTGGCCCATTTTTCGCACACCTTCCCTAACTATTTTTCTTATCCCTCGTGGTAAAGGGACTGAAACATACCACACTATACCTTCCCGTCAACCTGTACAAGAAAATGTGAAGAAAAATTCAAGATGGCCGCTTTGATGACGTCACGGTGAAGTCATTTTAAAAAAAAATTCCCTGGGCGATTTTTGCGAAATTTTTATTCATGTAATTTTTCCGAAAAACAAAGCAAGATAAACTATCCGTGAATGTATCCGTGATCTTCTGCTCGGAAGCTTATGCAAATAGGCTCCAAATGACCCCAATATGATAAACTACAAATTCAGGGAGTGTCAGCTCTCAATTTTTTTGTCGTTCCGGAGTTTTTTGCAGAAAGTTTGGTGGTGGTGGTGGGGGAAGGAGGGGGAGGGAGTGGCGAATGTCCCTCCCCCAGGCCTTGTAGGGTTAAACATGAAATTGTTTGCATAAAATAGTCCAAGATATACAGAAAAGCCCGGAAAACTCGAAAAAAGCCGATGTCCCCAATAGGCCAACGTATAGAATACATTCCCGGTGTGTTCTGCATACATGCTTTTTAATCCAGAATATGTGATGAATACACTATTAATTTGCGAGTGCCTTAGTTTGCTTGACGATATTTGCGACTGATTACATCTTTAAACGGACATGTTAGTTTTCCATGATGCTTACTTCCTCACAAATCGCGGTTATTCTTTGTTCCTCAGGATATTTGGTTCCACAAAACCAAATTAGCGTCCTCGTGGAACAATTTGGTTCTTTTTGTATTGTTATTTGGTATTGTGATATGAGAATTTGGATCTGTATTTTGGTTCCACCTGCTACGAAAATAGACAACAAAATTTCCCGGAGAGCACAATAGAATGAGCCAAACTGGATTAACGAAGAGCCAAATTTTGTTGAATTTATCTGAAGAAATAAGAAGTACCAAGATTCCACAGTATTGTGCATTAAAGCAACGGATACAAATTTTGTTTGTACAATATCGGAATTTTTGTGTCACATCGATCGTGGTACTTCACATGCCCATACTTCGATTTTGTAACCGACTTATTTTACCGGAAAGTAAGTGAAGACAATAAATGACCGGGACCGGAAGTGACTTCACAAAGTCCAGACGGCAATGATATGTTGGCGCCACCTGTCGGAAGTAGGTCAATAACGCCTTAACTCCCCTTTCTATACTACTCTCTGGTACAAATTTTCACGTGTAAACTGGATGGAAAATCGAAAGTAATATCGAGGCGGACACTGAGCTCCAGGTTAGGACTCTCGTCTCCTGGAAGCCAGTGTCCAAGGACATCCAAATCTAGACCTGAATGCCTGACGGACAATTAAATCCGGATCTTAGTGTCTTGGGACACTTACGTCTAGACGCGAGTGTCCCTCGGGCACTGGATGCATCGGGCCACCGTTTCCGTCGCACCGGTACTGATCTCCCGACTTTCAAGTCTTTGATTGTATGGGCCTGTCGCGTTTTCTGCCTTGATTGGTGCACACATTGTCATCTCATCTTGGACGTCAGAAAATGAGTGCATCAGTCTCTAGATTATTCATGAACCGAATTTCCGAGAGTTGTCTTCAAGTCAATCGACCAATAGATCAGAGAATGGCTGCCATAAAGCAAAACAATCAACTGAAACAGACGTATTAAATATAGATAAAGCACATCGGTTAGGATAAATCTGTAGTACTAGTCTTTGGACAATATCAGGATGTGGCCGTGACCGTGGTGACCAAGACTCCGATATATAGCAGTTAAACCTGTCAATGACACACAGCTGTAAATACGAGTACCATGACCACAGCGTGTTTGCTGCGAGCTACTGTACTTTTGGGAATAACAGCGTCATGTTTTGGTATGTTCTTATTATTTCTTTCATGGAAAATTGCAATTTCTCAGTGTAATCACTCTAACATGTTTTCCAATGACAAAGATACGATAAATGTCTCTCAATGAATGAAGATAGCCATTGTATGCATTGGACAAAAAATTCCTAGTTGGTGGGATCTTGTATCAATTGGTCGTTCTTTATAAAAACTTCTCAGTCGTTTTCCTCATGGTATATGCAGATTTCGAGTGATTGATGTCAAAAATGAGTGAGCTTCGTCCACATGATCAGCAAAAAAAAACACGGAACAAAATTCACCCCCATTCCTCTACCATTTCAACAACCAGGCAAGGAGGCTTGTGAGAATTCGTGTTCCAAGAAGATCTTTGAAATCACCTTTGAAAACGACCCTTGCCACCCCCCCCCCCACCCCCCTCCCCTCTCTCTTTTGGCTTTTAGATGATGTCCCATAAATGGGTGAAGTTAGCGAAAGGTGAATACTCTTAAAGATTAACGCCATTCATCGAAAAAAAACAAGGCCTACGACATACGTACCAATAGGCGGAAAAGTAACCTGACATATAATAAGCATACACAAACTGATAGAAGGCACACATTTGAAAGATAAAACATCGGAAGACTGTCAGCACCCTTTAGATACAAAGTTTTAAACTGTGCTATGGAACTAGGGTTGTCATGATGTGATGTTATTTATTTTATTTTGGCTATTTATGTCCATTTGAGAGAGTGAGATTCTTGGGACACAAAGTATCTCTTACCCATCAATACAAGATAAAAAACAACTATGTATGTCTTAAAATCTCCAAATTTTATATATATACTAATGCGATTTAGAAAGTAGTTAACAAATTTTAATTAACCGATTTCAAAAGAATTCATGCCACACATGCAAGTATTTCCGATTTCGATTTAGCCCTGGAAAGTCGAGTGAGAAGATGAACAAAAATGTTGTGACGGCAAAATATTCAGCCTAAACATTTTTCAAACTGAAGTTTCAAAAGTAAGAATGGAGTATTTAGTTCTATCGAGGTGTTTACATTGCTAATAATATGTGGATACATCACTTATATAGAAGGTTTATCCACATTTTTTTAAACAATAGCCGATTTTTCGTCTCGCGAAAATGTGGATACACTTCCTATCAAGGGATGTATCAACAAAAAACCGCCAAATTACAGTTACACCGTGGTAGGTGACACGAGCAAATGCATGCCATGATGTCTTGTTGGTGTTATTAAAGGACGAGAACATTTCTTATGAGCGACGGCAGGCTAATGGGTGTCATGTTCTGACTATCACAAAAACAGTATATAGGCCTACTAAAGACTTTGCCACCTTTAGCGCATTGATAGCTTGCAATGACGGGAATTTTCTGAGGCAAACTAGTACACGATCATGATCCGCTGATGAATTAATAACTTCTCGTCGTCGCATATAATAGTCGGACTAACTCGAGCCTTGTTCCGAAGACAAATATGTCGCATTTGGCCAGATGCCAGATACATTGATATAGACATAAGTACATGAGACCTTATTAAATATTTATAAAATTCGGCAAACTATCCCTATCGACAGAATGGTCAGCTTGGAGAGACCTGAGCTACCAGAAATCGAGGAACCGAGCTGTAGCAATTAAAGTGTATGTCACATTTCTTGAGAAATGGTTTTCATTGATATATCAAACAGAAAATTGCTGCAAGTCCCGAGAGAATTTTTAATCTTCATTGCAGAGTTTTATGAAAATATATCAAAATTCAAAGAAAATCGCACTTCTTTCTTTGAGCCACTACGACGACGGTTTAGTCAGGATATTCTCTGCAGACTGACGTCGCGATATTAGCATGTAAATTTAGTGTCTTTCAAACAATTCTCGGGTTAGTTGCTAAGGTTGGATGGATTTTCTAGAAATTTGAAGAAAAAAAAGAAATCAAAAATTTTGTCTAGACCATGAGCGGGATTTCGTTGCTGTGACGAAAATCTTGTCAGATATAATGTAGAAAAACCTTTTCCTTAGAAATTTGATACATATATTAGCCTACATGGCTATTCCCTGCAGAGAGACGTCGCGATATTAACATGTAAATTGACTAATATTTCTCAGGTCAACTGCTAACGGTTGGATGGATTTTCTAGAATTTTTTTGAGAAAATAATCTCGTCTACAGCCTCAGCAATATTTCGTTGCTGTGAGAAAAATCCTGTCTGATATAATGTCGAAAAACATTTTTCTTAGAAATCTAATACGAAAATTATTCTACATGCGTGTTAGTAGTATATACCAACGTTTATCATAGTTCAGTCACAAATTACAACACATATAAGGGAAGTGGGAAGAGGTCCCCACATACTGACAGAGCCACATGACTTCACAATATAGTCTTCCTGTTAAACTATTCTAAAGCACATATCTAGAATCTAACGATTCCTGATATGTGTTGTATCTCAGATACGCTTTTATTGTACCTGTTCATGTGGCAACTTGGATGATATGACCACACGGCCGCTAGCACTACCTCAATGCCAAAAATATTTTTACCACAAAAATATAGTCGTAATTCCGTTGGTAATAAAATGATCAATTACAACACATATATGGGAATTGGGAAGAGGTGCCGACATACTGGTAGAGCCACATGACTTCACAGTATAGTCTTCCGGTTAACCTATCTAAAGCACATACCAATAATCTAACGATTCGTGATATGTGTTGTATCTCAGGTACGCTTTTATCGTACCTGTTCATGTGGAAACTTGGATGATATGACCACACGGCCCCTAGCTCCGGCATAAGCGGAATTAGATACACATCTAGAGAGCTATGATGGAAACGCTCTGACAACTCTGGTGGATAAAACGGCATATAAAGTATACCACAATAGTCTGCATCACTCAACCACCAACATGACTGACGATGTTTATATGCCGACGAGATATTCTCAGACGATTTGCTTTTGTACTATAACAGCAGTAAAGGGAATATGTCCTGAATGGTTTGAAATGGAAATGGCATCTTCAAGTCGGCCCTACATGTACGCTCACGAAGGAGGCATGTGTTACCGTATTTCCGGTCCTGATATACTCTCATGGAAGGAGGCTGATGTACAGTGCAAGGACAATTCAGGACAACTGGCATATGCAGATGGTGGAGTGCAAAGTTTCCTCTCTGGAGTTCTCGCCTCTCCGTTTCCCGCATTCCTCTCCAAGTGTCATTGGATCGGTTTAACTGACAGCAATCCAACAGGAGAATGGCTGTGGAGCGATGGTAGGTACAATGATTGTATTTTAACTCAGTTGGAACAATCCAATCTAAAGATACATGTTGGGTGAATATTTTTCGGGCCCATGTCCGCCAAAGTGGCTCCTTTTCTACCGAATTATCTACTTGGCCATTGGATCAAAAAGGTCGTCCAGATTGAAACTCAAGCTTACCCATTCCTGGCCATACAGCATAAAAGGGTAGGGTATGTGGGTCAGTGAAGTGATGGCAGGTCGAAAATGCGTTTTTGCATGAGGTAGGTTAGCGATTTGCAGTGCGCTGCTTTGATTTTATGTTTAAGAAGATATGGGGGGGGGGGAGAGGGGAAATGTAATGATCAGTGCATAACAGGATGAATCAAAACGATAGATGTTCTATATCAAAATAAAGCTCATGCTTTCGGCTAGAGAATGAAACTGGTAAAAAATGATTAGGAAAAGTGTCAACATCACAATGACGCCATAATTGCCCACATCTGACAGAGTACGGCCCCACAGCAGTCAATTTGACCTATATAAATAAACGAACGGAATTATGGACCGATACTTTCCGACATCATACCTATATATCGATGGAAAACTGACTTGTTGACCTATCGAAATTGGGAGTAACCACAAAGCATCTGGGTTATTTTGCATCCAGATCAGATTTAACATTCGTACGGAATAGTATTTTGGGGTACTATCGAAATCGGGAAAACACAATTGTGGGCATTTAGATAATATATTACTTGCTGACTCATTATTGACAGAATCATGCTCTGTTGTTCTTTCAGCACCTTCTATATTTTCAATGTCGGGGGATCTTGTCTCAAGATATCGCTTGAGATAGTTTTTTTTCGTCTCAATCCGCTAAAAGGTGGTATCACCTGGACGCCAAGTTAAAATTACATTTCCGGGCAATAACTTTTGAAAGCTGAGCGGTTTCTTTCCAGATTTGATAGTTCGGTATCTTGCCTCAAGATCCCGCTTGATATTGTTTTTCGTGCCGATCTACCGATAGGTGGCGTCACCTAGGGACCAAGTTATAATTACGTTTCCAGACAATATTTGACAACGTGGATGGATTCTTGGCATGTGGGTACTATCCCTCAAGTTATAAGTCTATATGCTTTTTGTGTCGATTTGCCAAAAAGTGACATATTGAATATTGCCTTTACTCAGGACACAAAAGGGATGCCCTCATCGATCGTATTCGATCGACTGTATCTTGTTATTTTCGTTGTGAGATGTGTCACTGTCCGCCCACATAAGTAGCAATTATTGATTAAACGGGTCTGTAATGTTCTGAAACAGTAGCATTCCTTGTGTTTGTGCTCAATATAGCATTTTCCTTTACGTTGAAACCTACAGAGGAACTATCAACACCCACACCTTTGAAAGATAGACAGTGCCCTTTTATCCAGAGAAAATTCTAGTTAGGTATCGCAGGCTATTCTTCTCCGATGGATAATTTTTGAATCAACTTCAAATTTCTGGCGCATATTGACCCTGCCTAGGGGAAGACACCTATTGTCATGATTGTTTTTCAGCGCTGTTCGAAACTGGGAACTGGGCTTTACCTACAAATCCCCTTATACGCAAATTTTCCATTTGTTCAATCTTTTCCGTCGAATTACAAGCGTCCAGTCCGTCATTCATAATTCAGCCGCCGTCCATTAAATAATATCCAAAGACCTATTCCATATTCCATATAACAGTATTAGCACCAAATTCAAAAAGACAATCATAGTATACAGAAACATGAGCTAGTTTCCTGCAAGAGAGAAGCGGTCAACAGTTTTCAATGATGCAGACAAGATATCATGATGTTCCAAAAATATAAAATCCGTATCGCTGATCAGTATTCTTAATCCATAATAATCGTTGTAAAGTCATCTAGAGAATGATGTATCTCAGTTACGCTTTGATTGTGATGGGATAACTTTACTGGCTGGGATAACTTTAGTATTCAGATCATAGACGTCGTCTATCCATCTACTAAGGATTCTCCCTTTGGATTTGAGAGAAAAATCCAAGAGCGGGAATTATTCTGGATGCTAGAACTTGGGTCAGTGTTTCCGTTTGGTTTAAATGATAATGTCAGTGGGTTCGGCAATGCTACAAACCGCCGTTCAAATATATCCAACATTACCCAACTATTTAAACCCCATCAACGGAGACAACGCAGCCATGGTTGGCGAAAGTTTAATAGTTCGATGATTCACGATCATATCACTTTAAATTACTTAGTGGGTTTAACTAACGCATCCAATAGTATACATAGCTTACGTACAGTTCTGTATGCGTTACCTCTGAGAGCTTTAAATCAAATAGCCAGAGATATACAACAATCTGCGTCTTCAGGAAATATAATACCATCAAAAATCAGTAAAGTATGTCAAGATATAGCGTATTTTCGGTTGTATCGTCCAGTGAACATAATCGAAACAACTCAAGATCGGCTTTTCTTGAAACTCAACTACTTAGATAAAGGACTGGACATCATTAATTTACCTCGAATCCTGAATGATCCAGAGGTACGCAACGCTGTACCAAACTATTTCAAGTTCACAGAACCTCCTTGCATTTCATATAATTATACTAAATCTATAGCCAACAAAATATTCAATTACTCCAATGCTGTCAAGGAGTTTGACTGGAACTTATACACGTCAGGAGGCTATAGTTGTGATTGTGAATTGTCGAACTTTATCTATACACCATGCAAACATATTGTGACTGGTGACCTTGATGTGGTGAGTGATAAGGATCTGAAATTACTCCTGATGAAAGGACCTAAATATAGAGAGCCAAGAAGAATAAATCTGAAGGCCGACCAGAAGATAGTCCTGTCTGCATTAGAACAGTACGTTATTGATTGGTCTAAGCGAGAAAAAGTTGAACCTACAGTACTCGCTGATTGGCTGGACCTCACCAAGAGCAAGGTCGTTGAAACAATCCGCCATATTGACAGAAGTACTCTTCCCCAGGCAAAACAAGTTCTGAGAAACCTCAATTCGCAAGAAGTTCTAGCAAATCTCCAGAGTAAATTCGCCATAGTCCCAGCAGACAAAGCTCCGAATAATATAATATTCATATGTAAATATTACTATTACCAGGTGCTGGTTAAAGAATTGAGTGTGGACATATCTTCATCAAATACGTCTACTTACTCCCAAACTGCATTTACTCTGGAAGATTTATTTAACAATCACAAAAAGTTTCTCAGGGAAAGAGGTATTTGTCTTCCAACCAATCATAACGACATACCAAAAATATACTGGACTCCCAAAATGCATAAATCACCATACAAAGCTAGATTCATAGCTGGTTCTAGAAGCTGCACCACCAAGCTTCTTTCAACCCTATTGACGAGGGCCCTTTAGGAGGTAAAAGCATTTTGGGAAAGGTATTGCGCCACTATTTCTAAGAACTCTGGCGTGGAATGTATGTGGATATTGAAAAACTCAAAATGTCTTACGGAAGAACTTGATGCTAAAGGTCACACACCGTACAGACATATATCCACATGGGATTTGTCGTCTCTCTGTACTAAATTCCCGCATCAGAACCTTATTGACCGTATAAGTTCATTAATAGTATCTGTGTTCAAGAAAACTGATCGTAGATATATTAATGTCAGAAGCCATAAAGCATTCTTTAGCTCTACTACATACAAGAGATAGCATTCATGGGATGTTTCTTTGTTTATAGAGTTGCTTGAATTTCTCATTAAAAATATCTATGTGAAATTTGGCAACACAATATATCAGCAGCATATAGGTATTCCAATGGGTATTAATTGTGCACCCCTGTTGGCTGACCTGTATCTGTTCTCTTATGAATATGACTATATGCAGGCGCTTTCAAAAACCATCCATTCAAAGCCCGTTCCTTCTCATTCACCAAACGCTATATAGACGATCTTCTCGCTGTGGATAATCGCTATATAAATGACGCAGTGAAGGATATATATCCACCTTCACTGGATTTGAAGGAAACTATAGATAGCCCTACAGGCACATCATATTTAGATCTATATCTCTATAAAAATGAAGCGGGCATTCTCTCGTCGACTTTATGACAAAAGAGATGATTACAATTTCGACATCGTAAACTATCCCTTTCTGGACAGTAATATTCCAGTGGGACCTGCATATGGCGTATACATATCTCGCTTAGTAGCATTTGCTAGATCCTGTGTTAAATGTGATAGATTTTAATCAACGTCACAAAAACATTGTTGCAGAAACTTATAAAACAGGGCTATTCCACCAAGCGCCTCCACTCAAAGTTTCTCAAATTTGGCGATACATATCGCACGCTGATAGCAAAATACGAACGTAGCGTGCAGATCTATGGCGTTACGTTGCGTAACTTGTGTCTAATTCCGCTTAACTTGGGCTAGGGGCCGTATGAACCCATGTACTTCAAGAACCTCATGGTACTCATATGAACAGCCACAATCAAAGCGTGACTGAGATACATCATTCTTTAGATGACGACTTTACAATGAATATTATGGATTAAGAATACTGATCAGCGATACGGATTTGATATTTTTGGAACATCGTGATGTCTTGCCGGCATCATTAAAAACTGTTGACCGCTTCTCTCTTGCAGGAAACAAGCCTATGTTTTTGTAAACTATGATTGTCTTTTTGAATTTGGTGCTAATACTGTTATATGGAAAATGGAATAGGTCTTTGGATTATGGACGCGGATATTCTCTAATGGACGACGGCTGGATTATGAATGACGGACTAGACGCTTGTAATTCACAAAGGTCAGACGGAAATGATCTGTTGGCGCCACCTGTCGGAAGTAGGTCAATAACGCCGTAACTCACCTTTCTATACTAATCTCTGGTACACATGTTCACGTGTAAACTGGACGGAAAATCGGAAGTAGCAATCGAGGCGGACACTGGGATCCAGGTTAGGACTTTTATCTCCTGGAAGCCAGTGTCTCAGGACATCCAAATCCAGACCTGAATGCCCGACGGACAATTAAATCCAGATCTTAGTGTCTTGGGACACTTACGTCTAGACGCGAGTGTCCTCCGGACACTGGATGCATCGGGCCACCGTTTCCGTCACACCTGTCCCAGAAAAGGACCTGTTTAGGCTGGGGGGGGGGGGGCATTTCGTCTCCCTAAATATTTTTCTTACCCCTTCATCTTGAAGGCTGAAAATTACCCTTGTGTCAAGATCTACCAGAAAATGATAAAAACAAATCCAAGATGGCCGCTTTGATAACGTCACATTGACGTCATTTTCAAAGAAGGCATTTTTGGTCGATTGTTCAATTAGATTTTTCGAATTTTTTATTTACATGCTTTCTTCCCAAAAACTGCAAGATAAATTAGTAAATAATAATCTGATGTAAAATAGAATAGTTTTTGTCCAATTTTTCTGCCAGGGCTTTTGAAAAGGGCTTTTGAAAAAATATGACGAAAAAATTATTTTTCTGGTACCCCACATAGACGTCATTTTGAAGTTTCCGATGATTTTCTTCTCGGGTGGTTATACATATAGGCGCAGAAAGATCTCAATATGATAAACGACAAAATCACGGAGTGTCAGCACTCCAGTTTTTGTCGTTCGTGAGATAGGACAGAAAGTTTGATATAATGGCCTCCAGGCCTGGTTAATACCAAAAATTTAAAGTGGGCAGTCTATTTTTATCTCTACCCGCTTTTTGATAAAATATGAAAACTACTTTTTTTGTAAAAGTCACCCGTCTTGCATGACCGCCGTCATTTTTTCGTCTACATGATAAAGTCATCTACCTGATAGCCACGAAGATATGAGCGAGATGAATAAATAAATAAATATACACATAATACAGGTGCAGTTACATTCCATTTACACTTGACTTTTGTCGCCTATATATGATAATATATATATCCAAAGGAGAGACGTATTTACCAACTACACATCAAACAACAGTTGTCTCCTATACATACTTACCTGTGATGAACTGAAACAGGCACACCAAACTTGGCCAATGGCTGAAGAAATCAACATAGACCATAGATAGCCCTAATAGAAGGAATCCTGGTACTATCGTTAAGAAATGCACTGCATACATTTTCTTGTAACCAATTATAGGCAGGAGTAGTGCGGCTGGAATCGTCATACCGAGACCGGCGGTGTTCGCAGATGCAACAAGCTCCACTGAAAACAAAGGGGCATAGCATTACAGGGAGATGAGTAGTATACAAGCAGCAAAGTCGACATTCCCTAGCCAGTCAACACCCCTGAAGAGTTCCCGCATCCTTAATCGAAATACATTATTGACATTTCAATTTCAATACAATACAAGAACAATACAATACAACAGCGTGCACATGAAAGAAAACAATTGCACTGGTAAAATACATAGGCTGAATAAGCATAATATAAATACTAGATAAAGAGAACATGTTTTATAACCTTGGGAAATCCGTACATAAATACTATCTTAGTTTTAATGTCGTATTTTCGATTCAAGACTACGTAAGGATGAATGAGATGGATCGAATGTTACGGATTTCCAGATGTAGTAAATTCGATTAAAATAAGGATGTAGAAAAATCCTTAAAACAAGGCATTTACATTAAAAAATAATTATTATTGAGAATGATTGCAATAATTTACATCCCCATATCAACGTTTGCCTAAATATTGTTCACTCCGCGTATGTAATTTAGGGGTAAAATACTTAAAAGTTCTAATCTTTCCTGTATGATATGTTTTGAGATTGAGTATATCCTAAAATAAATTTCGGAGCTCTTCGTAGAACCTCTTCGAACCTACGCAAACGTACATACAGGATTCCAATCCAGCTCTCCGCACTCATAATACTGGCTACAGATCCAGCAATCAGGTCATCGTCGTTTATATGTAGCTATCACAGAACTAAATGCGATGGGAAAAGAAACAACACGAGCATGGAAAGAAACAATCTAAGTGAGCAAAGAATACGGATTCTTCGCTGAGTACGTAATAGTTATCGCCTGAGACAGAGGGGTTCATGCAGAATGACTGGTGTGAGTGTTCATTCTGCATGTACCCCGATGTCGAAGGCGATAAATAACACATCATGGTTGTTTCAGGACAAACAACACATTTGCACACGAAACAAAACTTCCACAACCCGTTTGACTGGTCCGTAATTCTCACGTTATCGTTACAAAGATTTGTGACAAAAACATATATGTAATTGATATATACGTATCACAATATACATTACGTGAAACGCATATGAAGCAAAATATGCAGACATACAAATTACATATCCCTATATCCATACGCATAATCTCATACCAGGCCCATAATTAACGGAATGTCTGACAGGAATTCACGTTTACCGGTACACATTTGACTTGTACCCACACATATACGTACGGCAGAAAATTGATGACTTACGGTATACAGACGCGTCATATTTTGACTGCTTAGTCTGCAATCAACGTCCAGCAGGCGACAACCAAAGATTAGACTTATATTTGAGGCAGTCTCTGACACTAGGAAGCTGAGACTCAAAACACACTATCCTTGGATCAAGCTCTACGAGCAAATGTAAAACAAAACCAAGCATGGCCACAGTGACGTAATTTCCCAGTACGCATTTTCAGCTGATTTCGGTCCGATTTCTCGAAATTTGTATTGATGTTATTTTCTTCGCAAAAAAACTGCATGATAAATTAGTAAATAATCATCTGATGTGAAATAAAATAGTTCTTCGATTTGTGAGCGGAGAAGAGCGAACAATCACTTGGCACAACACATGGCCGACATCCATGGCCAAGATCCTCTACTCAGCGCATATAGGAATAAGCTCATAATGACTCCAATATGATAAGCTACAAATTCACAAAAGTTCAGCTGTCTAGTTTACACCTCTCGGAATTTGCACCGTTTTCAAGAGAACAGTTCAAAATGGAATCTGGCAAGTCAGATTCAACCTCATCCTTCCAGAAACTACGCTCAGTTCGCGTCATCTGCGCTGTCCGCTCCGGAATATGGATTAGGTGCGCGGTAACCGCCATTTTTCCAGAGTTGTTTTGGATGTAGATATCGATAGTCATCTAAGGTCGTGCATCCTCATCATGGGTTTGATATCCGATGTCGTATATCATCTTGTAAAATGTTTCCCCTTCGATATACATTCCTCACACATCGATTCAAATTGTCAGTTTGTGTAAAGGTGTTATCACCCTTGTGGATTGCATGTCAATCTCGATACCGAGCTATAAGCGTAAGCTAGGTTGTGCCAACCTGCCCCGGGTCACCTACCTGGTGTTGGGAAACAGGTTGTGTTTCAGCCTATCACCCCTTGATGCTACCAATGACGTTCTGAGATCCACGATGGCACAACGGCATGCTTCCTTACACCACAGACAATCTTGCACACTGGATAAACTCCCATCACCTCAGAACAAATACAAACAACTATGGATACAAGTAACGGTCAGCCAAACCTCCGTCCAAATGATGCTTTAATAAAGCAGGTAAGGATTTTACCATCAGGGAGGTCACTTCGGTGAAATCACATCCGCCAAGCCTACTAACGCCCTTCCCCACCAATAGGCCCGAGTCAACGACTGAGATAGCCCGGTCTTAATGTATAATTGGACTGCCATTTGGGTAGTCAGTATACTTTGTGGTATACATACCTTCCGTTTGTGTGAAGTTTAATATCTCCTTCAATGGGACAGCGTAGACGTTGAAAGTAAGAGTAATGCAATCGAACATGCAACACACCAAACTCAACACAATGCCAGCTTCTCTCCATAAATGTTTCGCCATTTTGCTTCCTATCCTATTCATCACATTTATTAGTATTCGGGATATAACAAGCCCTCTGGGATTTTATTCCCCCCAATTTCAGTTATTTAACAATAACATACTAATATATTAAAGATTCATTCATGCATTCATTCAACTGGCCAAAGGCAAGATGCATTAGACCTCAACGAGCCGGGGTCGTGATCATACATGCATGTAGTAAAAACAAAAAGCACCACCGGAGGTTATTCGGATGCTCTAGTTATTCTTAACCCTACCAGGCCTGTGGGGTGGGGAAATGCCACTTTCTACGCTTTTTCCGGAACGACAAAAAATGTAGAGCTGAAACTCCGTGACTTTATAGTTTATCATATTAGGATCATTTTTGAGCCTATTTGCATAACCAGCAGAGGATTATGGGTAAATTCAAGATGGCGGCCAAGTGTGGTACCAGGAAAGTGCTGTTTTCGTCATATTTCTTCAACATTTCTGCCTTTCCGGGATGAAAAATGGGCAAAAACTATTTTATTTCACATCACATTAATATTTACTAATTTATCATGCAGTTTTTGCGGAGAAATTCCATAAATAAAAAATTAGGAAAAATCGACCAAAAATGCCGTTTTTGAAAATGACGTCACTATGACGTCATCATAGCAGCCGTCTTGGATTTTTTACATTTTGTGTTAGAGCTTGACACAAGGGTATAGTGTGGTAAGTTTCAGCCCCCTAGCACAAGGGGTAAGAAAAATAACTATTTCGCGCCCCCCCCCACCCTCCCAGGCCTGGACAGGTCCCAAAAACCCAGGTCAGATAGGGTTAATATTTTATATAATGTGAACAAACACTGGGTTTGGCATATGACATTTTTTAAAAATATATTTCCTTTCGTTTTCATATAATCCGAATTATAGCTAATTTCTCCCGTTGTTTAACCTTAATGTCAATAAGAATACTCAAAAAGAAACAAAAATCATTTTGTGGTGGCGTGGACGGAAATCCTGTCCGAAAAAATCAACTTGACAGGTTGTGGGGCGGAGATATATACACGAAGAGGTTCCTGTGGTATGTTTGTGAACAAGCCTGGTGGTAAAAGGCAAACTAGTGGACTCCCGGGTCCACGAATACAACACCCCTGAGACTGGAAAAATTGGTTTATAAAAACATTCTTACCTCGCATCAATTAATATAAAATTGCTGTGGAGATTTCAGATGAGCTCAATCTGATAAGATTTTAATTAAAATTAGGATCATTCTACGCTCACCACAAAGTTGCAACAGAAAAGTATTTACTTGGGACAGATGGCCATATTGCATTTGAACTCTTATCCAAATACTGACAGAAATCAGTAAGATTTACATAATAGGTATATGTTTAGCAAATCAATCAAATCAAATCAAAATTCATTTCAGTATTATGCTGCAAATACTTTAGCGAATCAACTGCACGCACAACGACGACGGAACATTTTGCAGTGCAAAAGTAGTAAACACAATGCGTGAGACAATTATATAAATATAGACTGTATAGCATGCAGCATGTACACAAGGGTGACTACCTGGCTGGAACAAATAATCCTCTGAAACACTGTATAAGCAAATTCTGCAACAACACAACAGCTTGTGGCACTGATGTCATAATATATATAAACATATATATTTTTATAAAAATCAATCCATTTTGCATTATACAATTACTTTCATTTTTCCAGTTGATACTCCAGTCTGGAAATAGGAATTGTGACGTTCATTTTAGCAGATAATTTAAATGTTCATGTACATGTCAATGTACTCAAAAGTTTACTCTCATTAATTTGCTTAAAATATAAACATCGCAAGCGACAGGCTGGTTTTGAAGGGAGCCACGGAAGGCGAAAAAAAAATGCCGCATTTGTAAAGTGCATGTATGGCGTGTTCAAAAATGCATTTTAGATTGATGTCAAAACCTTTCCGATGTGATACACGAATGATACAAAAATGAGTTATCTGATAAGCCCTCACGCATATACAACAGTCGGGAATAATGATGGCTTTGTTTCACGGTATAAAGCGATCATTTATCTCTCAAAATATGTATGACTGAACATTTGACATACTTTCTAATTTATTTTACGTCGAGTTCTCGAGTTTTATAACAATTTTCTCCGTAGTTTTAGTAATAGCATTAGTCCGTACAATGGTATTCTCTTTTTAATCAAGAGAGGTTTTGTCGCATATTTACCATTCGTATTAAGTTATTCAGTATCACCAAATATCGCTAAGTTATAAACTGTCCCTTATTACAAGACTATATTTAAATACCGAAGCTGAAAATGAAACAGCTCGTATTGAAACAAGCGCTGGATGAGCGCAAAGACCTCCGTCGAGGCAACAGGGTCCGTAGCGTAAAACATCACTGAATAACATACGGCCGATTGCCAAGCTCAATTTTGCATTTGCTGGACGTTAGCTTCATCAATGGTAATTAATCTGGGATTGAGGGTTCCTCACTAGCATGTCCAGACAGGGATGTGAAAGTCACATTCCCAGCAAATAATTTTTGTTTGATTTGACGTGCTTGAAATATTGGGGTATGGAATAGAGTATATTGATGGAAAACCTGGAAAAGTGCTTGAGACATTAAGCCCCATCCCACCCACACCTCCCCATGAGAGGATCCCCTCACCCAAATCAACACGTTAGCGACAGAAATGAGACCCTGTGTGCCTAGTTGTACCAACTTGCTTGTGATTTTGTGCTATAGGCCCAACACAGCAACACTTCATATTTTGTATGTATACAGTATAGCATCATCATTGATGAGAGAATGCTCTTCAAAACACACCTGATTTCACCGACACTTCGTTCTGATCTGTCTCAACATCATATGATGAGGATTCAATGCGCTCGGTATAATTTTGTATACTGGTGTTACAGGTCACCTTCGCCTTCACCTTACCGTATCAATGACCATGGACCACATTCACATTGAATGGTGATGGCTGATGAGAATATTGCCCCTATGGAACAAATGGCTGGATTCCACGCAGCAAATATTTATTGTGTAACAGTGAGAAGAAAATTAATTGTATAAACATTCCAAGCCTCATTGAACACAAGCCGCACCATACTTGATATGAATATAACGCGCGTACATTAGCTCGCTTGGACGTCGCTCAGTTAAATATGGACAGACTCGCAAAAATCTCAAAATTTTCAAAAGCCACAAAAATGCCCTCAGCTTGTACAGAGTAAGTAAAAATACTTATATACAACTTGATGTTTAGAAATGACTGTGTTGAGCGGTTCTATTCCCAACTTCTCTTTTATTCTATGTCATAGAGGACAGGGTTTGGTAGATAATTAAAAACTGTATTAACTCGGCTTCACATTTTAGAGAATGACTTTAATTGAGCCAAAGATGAAAGAGAAATACACTTATAAAAAAATGTATTTAAAAAAATATATGTTTATATTAATTTCCATAACTTATTGAAAAAAACTATACGTAGACTTCGACCACCCAATATCACACAGGCCAGGCAACTGTGAGAACAAGTGAAAGATACCCATCGAGTTGAGCGGATTTGCAGATAAACAACAACAAAAAATTGCACTTTGTGCCTCACGAGACCCTTCTCCATAGAGTGCATGCCAGTTATTTTTCTAGACTACAACAACAACAGTTTTTGCCTGTATCACAGTCCGAGCTTCCGATTACGCTTCAAC